>SMDT01001768.1:0-70370 GCA_005392925.1 Aquilaria sinensis | reverse complement strand
CAACCTGGGAAGTGGAACAGGAGATTGCCTCTAAATATCCTCAACTGTACCTTAAGTTAGTGAAGAATTTGGAGGACCAAATTCTTTAAGGAGGGAGGAATTGTTAGGCACCTCCTAAGTGCTTGGCTTAGGCCAAGGAGAACCAAGGAAGTAAGGGAAAACAGAAAGGGGAGAGTAAGAGGAACTATGGAAACTAGTGCAGTGACCTAAGTGTAAAGTTGGAGACTTTCAGGGCCAAATTGCACATGAAAAGGAACTATGGAAAAACATGCAGAATCTAAGGAAGGGGATCAAATAGCACACTTGATTGAGTGCTACAATTAAAACAACAAACTTGGAATTGGAAGTTTGGCCATGCAAAAGTTATGTGGACTAGTAGTGTATTAAGCCAAATTGTGGGAGACAACAATGATTACTAATCAAATCTTGTCTACCACTAGTGTACTATTCACTAGTTACTAGTTAAACTAACTAGTTGTTTGTCTAGTTACATGGCCGGTTATGCATGGGTACTTATGACACCTTGGTACTTGTGTTGTTTACTTGCTTGGCATTATGGGCCATGTATGGACTAAAGTGTCATTGGAATCAAGGTTTTAGTGGCGGCATTGAGCACATGAGGAGCTAAGGGCTACAATGTCTCATGCAAAATTATGGAAGCCAAAGTTAGCAATTAACTAACTAAAACCCAAACCATTTCGGCCGAGTTAGTGAAGGCCATTCACTTAGCACATTTCGGGCTCCCTTTGTTCTTCTTTGGCCGAGCGTGTTCTTGAGAGTTCCTTCACAAATTGATCTTGAATTCAAGAATCTTGAAGACACTTGAAGGATTCAAGCTTGGAAGGTTTGTTTCGGCATAAGCTCACTTGGATTCAAGCTCTAGTTCTTGAAAATTCAAGGAAGGCCGAGACGTTTGAGCAAGGGTTTTGAGGTAATGTTTATGTTTCCTTGATTACATGGTATTCCTTCCATGAACAAGGGATTTAAGTGCTCAATTAGTGTTGGATTGAGTTAATTGAACAAGCTTGATGTGGGTTTAAGAAGTTGTTGTTTGCCAAAAGTTTTGGAAGATTAATCTTGGTTTCTTCTTGAATTCCATGGAAATTAATCCATGACTAAGTGTTGTTGCTTCCTGTTTGATCTTGTGCTAGGCAAATTGGAGAGGAGAACAACAAGTTGAGCAAAATTGTGTTTGGCCGAAAAGTATACTTTGAGGTAACTCATCTTCTACTCTCGATTACATGGCATTGATGCCATGAACTGTGATTAATGATGAGTTGGTGAGTGTATGTTGGTTTGGATTGATGAAGAACACAAATGTGTGGTTATGGGCATTATAACCGAGAGCTAGACTTAATGTGAAATGATGTATTTTGCTTGGTTACATGGTAAGGATGCCATGAGTGATGTATATGGGTGATTACATGATTATGTAGTGAGTTAGAAGGATGGATAGTATAACTATGTGGATTTCGGCAAGCTTTGGCCGAAAGCTTGGGATTAGGCCAAAAGCTTGGTTTGGAGTGAAATGGTGCATTTCACTTGGTTACTTGGTAATAATGCCATGGATGATGTTCATTGATGATTAGAATATCATGTGGTGTGTTAGAATGATGGGTAGCACATGTATATGAAATTGGGCCTCTTTGGCCGAGAGCTTAAGTGTGTGTATCTTAGTGTTCTTCATGTGAGTCATGGTAATTTAATCCATGAGTGTGTGTGTTGATGCCTATATGATTGATTTGATAGGCGTTGAGGTTGGGGAACACTTGGGCACTTGAAGCTTGGTTGTAAACCGAGAGCTATTGAGGTAGGGTTCACTAACACTTGATGTTGCTTGGTGTTGTGCCATGGTTCAAGTGTTTAGAGTGGCTAAGTGATGGTTAAAATCTACCATATGATCTTAGTTGCTTGATGGGCTTAATGATTATACTTGGTTGTTTTGTTGATTAGCTAATTGACTAGTGTACATGTACGAGAAATGCAAGTAAATGTGGCCTATTTACTTGGCATTTTGGGAGCTCCAAGTGGAAATGGTATATTGGTAAGGTTTGTGTGCAAAAATGCACATGGGTACATGTATGGTTGAATATGGCCGAGAGCTACAATGTGGAGTGTGTGTGTGTACTTGTGTGCTTTGGTGTTTCCTTGTGCATGCTAACCCCAGTTATGAATTTTTTTGTCATGGTTATCTATCTTGCATATGTATATGCTTGGTTTTCTTGTCTTTGTGTTTGTTTTGCAGGTTGAGCTAACCAAATGGGAGGTTAAGCTTTGAGTGAACACTCAGCTTAACTAAATAGACTCATTTGAGTTGTATATGTATATAAATGTGAATCCTACTGAGTTATACTCACTGCCCATTCCTTTATTTCAGGCAAGGACATTCGGCCTGAATAGTGTTTGCTTGCTGTGCTTGTGTTTGCACTAATTTTGCTTAATTTCCAAGGTATGTGCCAATGTGTGCTTGGCTTATCATTTTGGGTTCATTACAAGTCTTATTTACCTTATGGATGGCCGAGACTTATAGGCTAAGTTTGCAAGCAGTAGTTGGAGACTTGTCTAGGAGAGCTATGGATACCTGGACTGTGGCTTTGATCATAGTATTTTCCTTCATGACCATGAATCAGGCTATTGGGTTGGTGTTGCAGTGTGTGCTCTTGTATGGCATACTTAAGGTCATGTTTGACCATTAGGGGTCTTGGTATGTAATAACTTGGCATGGATAACTTGGATTCATGGCATGTATATAGCCATGATATGGTTGCTAGGTAGACTACCTTTTTCTGTTAATATGTGTAGTCTTTAATGCCTAGACTTGTGATGCTTTATGTTGGTTTTGTATGCCAAGTTATGTATGTACTTATGGATGGCATTATGCTTGCTTATGTATGCTGGTTACTTATGGGCCAAAGTTTGCCACTTTTATGTGAATGGTTATGGACCTGAACTTGTGAAAATGTTGTGCACAATTATGTGTACCTTACTTGGCCGAGAGCATCATGCATCCATTACTTGTGGTTTTCAAAATCTAAACCAACTTTGTGGCCTTCTTGGTTGCCATATAGGTAGTACACTTGATTGCACACCATGTATGCACTTAAACCTCATTAAATGTTGCCTTGCTTGTTATGCAAGAAACCAAAGTAAACCTTGCTTGTTGTGCAAGTTAGTGGTATTGGGCCTTGCCTTTTGCTGCAAGTTGTTGTAATGGACTTTGTTAAAGCCTCCTGGGCCACCTCCCAAGCCTCTTAACTTAAGAAAATAAGACTTAAAAGTTGCCATTGCTTGCTTGGCCGAGAGTTAGAAGCTTAGTTTTGGGGTTGGGCTTGTGAGTTAGTTTGAAAACTTATAGGCCAGGGCCTGAGTGAGGTGTGACAATGTCCATCCGTCCTCTCCCCGAAAGCTTTCTCCCTCTCGGGTCTCATCCGTGCTGTACCATTTCGGAGAAGGTGACGAAGTGGATGGCCAAATTCTACCTTCCTTCTTACCTCGTCGCGAGGTTACCTTTCCCGGGATCATACGGTTTTATGGCCCATTCGGGTGAAATCACCGTTTACCGAGCTCAGTTGAAAGCTGATCTTCGGTATCCTCCCCACTGGATGATATGTGAGTTCTGCAAGTTTCACGAGATTACCGTGAATTAGCTCCCTCTTAATTCTTATTCTTACTTCAATTCTTTTCTTTGCATGTGCAGAGTTTTTAAGATACAGCCCAACTTTTTTTTCTTCCTTCAATCCTACAAACTCCACCTGGTCCCGAAGGGTGGCTTTTACTTATTGCTTCCCCGTGGGTCCGGGAGCAAAAAATTCACTTTCACCTTTGACAATAAGGATAATTGGTGGGGTTGGCAGAAGAAACTCTTTTTTGTGTCAGTTCCCGAATCTTGGAGCCACGTACTGACCAGATGGGCTTCAGGGACACTTAAGATCGACGTGGTCGACCCTAGGAAGCTTTTGACCTCAGGGTTGCTCGCCAAATTTGACGAGTTCGACCGGCAAATCTCGGGCGGTTGCAGATTGGGATTCTGAGGAGGACGTCGTCGAGGCGGAGGTAAGTCCCCTCCCCGTTCTCTGTACCCCTTTCCCAATAAGTGGGACCTCATGATCGAAGAGGTCCTTCGGGAACTGGGGGTAGTGAACGCACACCAGGTTGGTTCCTTAGCCGTTCTTCTAGGAATCTTAGTATTTTCCGTATCTATGATTTTTTAGATGAATGGCTAAGGGATGATGTACTGACGGAACTTCGGCATGATCTCGCAGAGGATGTGGCTCAAGCTCCCTGGTCGGAGGCTCATGCCCGAAGAAGGGCTCTTCGGGATAGGCGTATCCCGAAGGACAAAGTGCCAAGGGAGCCGTTCTGGACTTTCACGGAGGACATGAATTTGTTCTCCGAGGACAGCCAGTTAATGGCTCCCCAGATGGCGACGGGTGTGCTGACGAACACCACCTTCCAGTCGCTCATCGACGAATGCCCAAACGAGGAGATCCTCGCGGCGAGGATGACCGAACACGCCGCCCAGGTAGGTTTTTCTTTTTTCCTTAGAAAAATTTCCCTCTGTTTTTGTTGCTTCTTGACCCTTATTCGGGGCTTTCTTTTTTGCAGCTCCTGGCGTACAGCGGGTACTTCCGCTCCTGGGCGGCGAAACAGGCCGAGGCTCATTCTCGGTCCGAAGATTCTCTCAAGAAGGCGAAAGACTTTTGCGCCAGATACGTCCTCAAGTATGGCGAGCTGAACAAGATTGTTCAGGAGGACGTAGTGAATCTTCAGGCCGAGCTTAGGGAGAGCAAGAAGGAGCTCCTCCTCGACTTTTCGGCTAAGGTCGAGGATCTCGGTTCAAAATGCGCTGCCCTCTCCTCGAAGAACAAAGCCCTTCGGAAGGAAAAGGCAGAAGATGCTGAAAACCTTACGAAGGCGCTCGCATTGAACGCCGAGCTCCAGGCTGAGGTTGATTTGTTGAGGAAGGGGGCCAAGAGCAAGAAGAAGAAGAAGCTGGAGAAGGAGGTTGCTGAACTTACGGCCGACCTAGCAGCACTAAGTGCCGAGAAGGACCAGTCAGACCAAATGACGAAGGTGTCCTATCAGGACGGCTTTTGTCTGGCGCGACACCAGGTCCTTTCTCGGTTCCCCGAGCTCGACCTCTCCTTCCTGTCTGCTCTGGATTTTCCCAAGGAGCCCAGGTGGACTTGGTCGAAGCTGGAGTTCCTCAACCTTCCTTCTGCAACGCCTGTGCCTCCGAACGAGCCTGTCCGAGAAGATGCCGATGCTGAGGAGACACAGGACGCTCCTGCCCAGCCTTAGACTTTTTTCTTCTTCCTTTTGCTCTTGTAACCTTACAATCTTACTCTCAGTAATGAAATTCTTTCTTTCAAAATTTGGCTAAGTCCCTGATAATTTTTCGTTCCCAAGGGTTGTTTTGACCCCTTTCGGTATGGGACCCTTAGTAATATACTTCTTGCGATTTTTATCTTCAGGAGAACACTAACTTCGGCAAATTCCTTAAGTCAATAATCGACCTACTCTCAGCAGACGTGTTTAGTTGATGCGTACTAAGGAAAAATGTCCCAACAGACTTTGAAGAAAAATGCGCTTTTCTCAAGTGCTTGTTTACTTCTCGTTCGGTAGGGTTTCTTAGGTGGAGTCAGTCTTTCCGAAAACTTTTTGTACTTAGAAAAATTTCTAACTGTACAATTTTCAAACAAGCTTTCAAGCGTAAAACTTTTTCAAGGCATCCGAGTGCCAAGTATTTTTCAGCTATCCACCTTCGGAGTCACCGACCTTGTAGACTCCTTTCCGAACTTTATCCAGGACCTGATAAGGTCCCTCCCAGTTAGCGCGAAGTACTCGTTGAGACGGTTTTTGAGGTTCGAACTCAGCCTTTCGGAGAACAAGGTCTCCCTTCCTTATTCCTTTTGGCTTAACGCGCAGGCTCACGGCTGTGGCCACTCTTTGCTGAAAGGTTTTCCTTCTTAGTTCAGCCACCTCTCTGTGTTCGTTAATTAGGTCAAACTTAGTTCTCAAGCCGAGGTCGTTCCCTCATTCGTCGAACACTTGTACTCTGATTGATGGCTGCACTACCACAATAGGGTTAATAGCCTTTGTACCGAAGACGAGTGAAAAAGATGTCTCCCCCGTGGCCCTTCGTGGCATTGTCCGATAACTCCATAGCACACTGGGAAGTTCTATCGGCCATTTTCCCTTGCTTCCCCCAACCTCCTTTTCAGACCCTCTTTTATGGTCCTGTTGGATACCTCTACTTGTCCATTGCTTTAGGGATGAGCTACCGGGGCGAAGTGCATCTTTATTTCAAGGTTGGTGATGAATTCTTGGAATCCCTTGTCCGTAAACTGGGAGCCATTATCGGCCACTATCACCCTCGGTATGCCAAATCTGCATATAATGTTCTTCCAGAAGAATTTTTGTATATCCTTTGCCGAAATGGTTACTAGGGGTTCTGCCTCGACCCATTTAGTGAAGTAATCCACTGCCACTACGCAGAACTTCACTCCTCCAGGTGCTGTCGGGAGTGGCCCGATGAGATCTATGCCCCAAACTACGAAGGGACAGGGGTAGTTTGCCGAGGTTATTACTTCCGAGGGCAGGCTTTGGATGCTAGTGTGTCTTTGGAAATTGTCACATTTTTAGACAAACTGCCTTGCGTCCTTTCTTAAGGTGGGCCAAAAGTACCCTTGGCAGAGTATTACTCTCGCCAAGGCGTCAGTTCCGATATAGGAACCACAATCCCCCTCGTGGACTTCTTCGAGGACTATCCCAGCATCCCCTTCGCTGACACACCTTTGCAGCGGGCTCATATACCCCTGCCGGTATAACTCTTCACCAATAAGGAAATATCGTCCAGAACGTCTTCACACTTTTTCCGCTCCGTGAGGATCATCGGGAAGCTCTACGGCTACAAGATACCTCTTTATAGGATTTTTCCACCCTTTTTCCGAGGTCGTTATGGTCATCGTCGCTATGCTCGGATGGCTCAATACTTCGATGAACCTCTTTGATTTGGCTTAGCTGTCCGCTTCAGTATTGTCTTGGCGAGGTACATTTTCAATATGTACTGCATCAAACTCCTAGATGAGCTTTGATACGAGCTCGTGATATTTTGCCAAATTTGGATCCTTCGCGCTATAGTCCCCTGCCATCTATAGCACCACTAGCTGGGAATCGCTGTGGGCTTTTAGGTTTCTCACACCAATCTTTCTGGCCAGGCATAACCCTGCTATAAGAGCTTCATATTCTGCCATGTTGTTGGTGACGTTAAACCCAAATTTGATGGCTTTCGCGACTTCCAAACCTTCAGGACCACGAATAACTACTCCAGCCTCCTGGTGTTTGGAGCCCGAGGCCCCATCTACAAAGAGAGTCCATTCTGGCTCACTTTTGCCGAGGTCCGATTGATCACCTTTGGTAACAGGTACTTCTGCAATGAAGTGCGCTAGAGCTTGGGCTTTTATTGCTTTCCTTGGCTCATAAGTAATATCATACTCGCCGAGCTCTATGCACCACTTGGAAAGCCTTCCTGAATGGTCTACTCTTTTCATGACTTCCCGAAGGGGTGGGTTACTTCGGATAATAATGGGGTGAGCTTGAAAATACAGACGCAGTATCCTGCTTGCTAGCACCAGGGCGTAGATAGCTTTTTGTCGTAGGGGATACCTGACTTCGGTGCCATGTAGGGACTTGCTCACATAGTATACTGGCCATTGTTCCACCCCCTCTTCCTTCACGAGAACCAAACTCAGTGCTTTTTCAGTAACGGCGAGGTATAATACAAGGGGTCCTCCCTCTCGTGGTTGCCGAAGAGTGGGTAGTCGAGCTAGATAGACTTTGAGCTCTTCCCAGGCCTTTTGGCAATCCTTGTTCCAAGGGTGGTCATTGTTTCTGAGGTCGCCACCATTTTTTGTTGCCTTGGTGAGGACCTTAAAGAATGCTCGGTAGCGGTCCCCGTATCTGGAAATGAATCTACTCAAGGACATTATTCTCCCAGTGAGCCTTTGTACATCCTTTGTTGTAACAAGAGTTCGAAATTCAAGCAGTGCTTTGACTTTTTCCGAGTTGGCGTCGATACCTCTTTCCGATACCATAAACCTGAGGAACCTGCCTGAGCTTACGCCGAAGACTCATTTTTCAGGATTAAGGCGAATTCCGAATGCTCTAAGATGGTGGAAAGTTTCCTCCAAATCTGCAATATGACTGCCAAGCAATTTGCTCTTGACTATCATGTCATCGACATAGACTTCCATGTTCCTCCCTATTTGGTCGTTGAAGACCTTGTTCATCAGCCTCTAGTAGATGGCTCCTGCATTTTTAAGCCCGAAGGGCATTCTTACGTAGCAATATGTACCGACTTCGGTGATGAAGGCGATTTTTTCCTCATCTTCGAGGTCCATCCTGATTTGATGGTAGCCACTGAAGGCGTCAAGGAAACTCAGGAGTCCATATTCAGCGGTCGAGTCTACCAACTGGTCTATTGGCGGGAGAAGATACAAATCCTTAGGGCAAACATCATTTAAGTTTCTGAAGTCAATGCACATTTGGAGCTTGTCACTCCCTTCTTTTGTGGCAATAACCACATTACTTAGCCATTCGGGGTATTTGACCTCTCTAATTACGCCCGCATTTACCAAGTGATGGACTTCGGTTTTGACGAAGTTGTTTTTGTGTGCCGATAGGCTTCACTTTTTTTGGCGAACAAGCTTTGCCTCTGGGCTTACTTTAAGGCTATGCTATATTATGCGTACCCCAGGCATGTCTTTCAACGAGTAGGCAAACAGATTTTATTCATTAGAAGGAAAGATACAAGTTTTTCCTTGTCATCTTCGACCAATTTTTTCCCTATTCGGGTATATCGGCCTGGGACAAGTTTTATTTTTTTCGTTTCTATTATCTCAGAATCTGCTGCTCCTTCTCCTTTTGACTCTTCTGCGGGTGCGACATTTGTTTCTGTAGTCTGCGCGCAGTTTGCCACTGGGGCTTTCCTCGCCTTGACAAACACCTTCTTCATCTCCCCCTGGTCGATGAGGATCTCAGCGTCTCCATCCTTGGTGGCGAAGGTGATAGTTAGGTATTTTATGTCCGGGCGGATGTGAATGTTCCCTTGCGTTTGCCTCCCGAGAATGGTGTTATATGACGAAGGGACATCTATGACGACGAACCTTGTCGTTACAGAGGCAAAGAACTCATCTTTGTTGTTCACCGAAGTTCCCCTTAGCATCAAGGGGAGATCAATCCAGCCGAGGACAGGGAGTTCGGACGGTCCTACTCCAAAGGTAGGAGAAGTGATGGACTTAAGGTCGCTACTCGATATACCCAGACTTGGTAGCAGGTGTGAGAATAGGACGTCTGCGTTTGAACCATCATCAAGCAATACTCTCTTGACGTCCCAGCTTCCTATTCTGGCCATAAGCAGCAGTGGATCATCATGGGGAAATATGACGGTGGACCCATTTTTCCGAACAAGCTTTTTTGATGGGTTCCCATATTCCATCACCGAAATCTCCCTAGCCTATCTTTTCCTTTCTGCCGATGGCAATCCTATTGTGATCATTTGTATCACTCCTGCCAGGGGTGGTGGACGCCTTTTTGGACTTCAGTTTCGGCGTCTGTCGGAGTCATACTCCTCATCATCTCATTTCCCCTCCTCTTCTTTTCTTCCCTTTGGGGAGGGCATCCGCAGGTAACGTCGGAGTTGACCTTGCTTTATCAGTGATTCTATGTATTTTCTTAGTTGGAAGTAGTCCTCGGTATCATGCCCGTGGTCCCGATGGAATTGGCAGAACTTTTTCATGTTCTTTTTGTTGTCTGAGGTCATGGCCTTTGGTTGTTGAATCTGGTTTCCTTGCCTTTCCATCACCATAAGGATGTTCGTCCTTGTGGTGTTCAGAGGAGTGAAAGCTAGTGGCTTCCTTCCCTTATGCTTCTAAGGTCATCCCCTTGCTTCGGTTGGGTAGCGAGTTTGCTGGCTTGGCCCCTCAGCGCGAATGTGATCAGATTTTGAGCCTCCCATTCTCAGTTCTTCAGCAGTCATGTGCTACTCGGCCCTTCGGTAAAACTCACCGAGCGTGTCGGGGGGATCCTTGGAAATTCATAGAACAACTGAGAGTCTTTCTGAAGTCCTCATGTCATGTCCAGGATACGTATTTCTGGCCTGAATTTTGGGACACTTAAGGCTTCACGATTGAACCTTTTGACATAGTCGCGAATGGTTTCCCCATTTTTCTGTGCTATGTCAAACATTTGGACTGGCATCTTCGCCGTTGGCCAGCTTCCGATGAACTGCTGCGTGAAGGCAGTGTTGGGTTTCGGGAGCCAAACAGCGCAGCGGAATTTAACCAAAACCCTCCAGGATCCAAGTGAAACGGGGTAAACCGGGTGTTCGAAAATTTTCATACCTAATTTTCGATTGAGATCTCTCACTCAACTGTAGAGTCGAATCACAAAACCTGAAAAGTTGACGTGTTCAGGCTCTCTATGGTATCCACACGAGCCTCTCGGGATCACCACGCTTCCACCACGTCCCGGTAGATGCGTTTCTCTTGCGCTCGCTGTGCTAGCTTGCGTCCTCCAAGGAATTGCAAGAGAAGAGTGCGGTTGTCCTTTTTGGAGGCTAGGGCAAGGAGACCTACGAATTTCTCACTTAAAAGTTGTATTTATAGTGAGACTCAACTTCCAGGCCTAATAGGTTTCAAAGCCCTAATCCAATTAGGATTTAATTTCGGGCTTAATAATGGCTCAACTTTTGGGCCCATTATTAATACGAAATTAAAGTGAAACCATAACCCAAATAATTAGCCCATGCACTCTAATGATCCAAAATGCTCTATGTGTGCGACCCAATAGGCTCTTATCACGTTGGCAATGATCATAAATCACATTTATGATCATAAGCAATGAGCGGTGTCTAGCAACACATCATTGCTACCCAAGTGACAAGATTGTCGATGATTCGACTAAACCTTTATGATCATCACCGATATATGCCATTGTCCCTTTGTCCAAGATATCAAGACTAAGCACGAGACATGGAATGTGTCACTCTCGTATAGCCCAATCTTTGGTTTCTTGATTACCGAGTAGACTAACTTAAACTGATGACATTGATATCGCATATCAACTCATCCGAGCATGGCCATGCATTTTCTAAGTCTCACTCTATCAAGGGGCCCGAAGATATCACTCCCGTTACATAGGAGGGACAAATCCCATCTTGATCATACAAATCCCTCCGCATGATATGTGACATACCCAATGACCTCCTTCAAGTTCACTCAGTTACGAGCAACAAAGGAAAGTATCAAAGTATGTGACTCACATGTAGGGAACCTTGATGATCTTAGGTCGAAGGACTACATATACCCTGATCACTATGGGAATCACTTATGACACTCATATAACGATCCATGTAGTGTTCTCATGGTGGGTCGGTCCAATACACAAGTTCTCCAACTTGTACCCATATGTAGACTACATATCTCATATTAGTCTCCACATATGCTAGTCGTTATGTATTATTGCAACCCGCTCCACAATAATACTAGACCAGGGACTTTTAAGAATATCATTATTCTAGGGTTACAATTATGTTTGTTAAGTTACGCAGGAACAAAACAACAAACATAATTGCTGGATTAATGCCTTAATAAAATATTATGACTCAATGTGCAAAAATACAATCATCTCATGACTGGCTTTTGGGCACAACACTAACAGGCAGTGGACAACTCTTGGAACTCCATGATGGTTCCAGGAGCCAGTGAGTTGTACCATGCCATTGCTGGACCAGCAAGGGTGACCTCAAAGCATCTGCACAAAGTGGCATCATCAGCACCGTGCAATACCATGCTGTGCTTATATTTGGTCAGATGAGCCTAGGGGTCAATCCGGCCGTCGAAGGTCTACAACCGAGGTACCCTAACGTCACTCGGCATGGGTGCTTCGACCACCGCTCGGGTGAATGGTGATTTGTCTCCATTGAAGTTTTCCAAAAACCTAGCCCAAACAGGCTTCCAAGCTACTTGTCTCTCCACCCTTTCTAGCCTCTTTAGGAATTTTTCCATGAGGAGTGTGGCACTGGGCTCTTCTTCCTACTGTCTATAGGCCTCTGGGAACGGAGACTGACTTCTCCTTTTTGGGGAGTGACTTCACCACCGAGGAGATGACGACTTTTCTTCAGGTAAAGAACTCCTTCAGCGGGGAGTTCTGGGTCATTTTGGCCCCGTTTCTCCCATAGGTCACGTTCTGAGGGGTATGTTTTTCGTCGAAGACTCATCATGCTGATCCCCGTTTCCCGAACTCCGGTGAGTTGATCTGGGGCTCTTTTCCCATCTAGGTGCTGGTGAAGAGGGCCTTCGGCCCGGAGTTGGCTGTGGCAATCTTCAGTCTAACTGCTATGTTATTTTGGCCACTATAGAGCATTGGAACTCATGCAGGAAGCCCATGGTAATAGTCAGAGGATGTTCATCCTCAGGCAAGGAAGTCCCTGCTACAGTTTGTTCGGTTGCCGATTGAACTTCTGGCGGGAACGGGGACTTCGGAAGTCCCTTGTCCTTGGAATGCCAAGTTTAAACAACGGCGACCTAGGAGTGGGTTCCCATAGACGGTGCCAAATAATGCTCAGCAGCACCTTCGTTGTGTGGCATGGTGATGCCTGGAGGGACTTTCGGTGACAAATAACGCATGAAGTGGATGCTTCCTAGGAGAATCTGCCTGAAATGCTCAAAAAATAATGGTTAGGAGGTGCCTGGAGTTTTTTCCGGGGTGAGCCTCTGACGCCCAAGTTAGCGTTTTGGAGGTGAAGAGAAAGTAATAAATGAAGAAGTTTTATCTTTAGAGTCCAATCCCCCTTTACCAGGGGTGCTTACTGAATATTTATAGAGGGGTGAATAGTAAAAGTGCACTTGACGTGGCCAGCTCAGATTATAACACGTGTTCGGTAGGATGTGATTCACATCCTCGGGGAAAGGAAGAGCATCTAGCCGACCACAGGCCGCCTGGCCAGGAGCCTAGGCCGTGCGAGGGTGGCATGTCAGAGCATTTTTGCAGATGGTGTGTCAGAACATGTCTGGGGGCGGCATGTCGGGGATGTGTCAGAAGCTCCTTAATTGCTTTTGCCATACTCCTGAGGTCCCTTTGGTAGAAGAGACCTCTTCAGAGTAGGAGAACTATCTCCCGAGGTTACTTCAGTATCCTAGGAATATCCTTGTTGAGGGTGGCCTTGTTTGGGAACGTTCTCTTCTGTCGAGGATGGTTCGGTTGTCTTACCGAGGTTGGCACTGTCGTCCCCAGAGATGAAGAATTACCGAGGTCGGATGTGAGAGGGCCCGGACATGGTTCTTCCCGAAGTTGATGCCTCTCCTTCCGCGGGTGGTGCTTCCCCCGAACCTATGGGTTTGAAAGGTGATAGGCGCTTTGGCTATCAATTTGTACCAAAATTTTCTATAGTGGCAGCTCATTTAACCAAGTTGACAAGAAATGAGAGAAAATTTGAATGGTTTGAGGAGTGTGAAAGAAGCTTTCATGGGCTTAAAAGCCAAGCTTATTTCCACTACTATGTTAACACTACCTAATCCCAATAAACCTTTTGAGGTTTTTATAGATGCATCTATTTTAGGATAGGGATCTATATAGATGCAAGGTTGGCAAGCTATAGCTTATGGATCAAGGCAATTAAGACCACATGAAAAGATTTATCTAGTACATGATATGGAACTTGCAGCTATAGTTTTTTCCTTGAAACAATGCAGACATTACCTACAGGGAAGTACATTTTAGATCTTCACTAATCATAAGAGTCATAAGTATCTCTACACTCAAAAGGAGTTAAATTTTAGACAGAGGAGATGGCTTGAGTATCTTAAAGATTTTGACTGTACCATTGAGTACACTGAAGGTAAGGCTAATAAGGTAGCTAATGCCTTAAGCAGAAAATACACAAGCATCTTGACATATGGAGAAGAAGAGCCTAATAAACATAATAGCCTGACTTGTTTGGCTAACAAGTGGCTAAGATGGGAACAAGCCCAATTAAAAGTATTGACTATTTAGTCAGCTTGGGAAGCTAAAATACTGAGGACACGACAAAAAGATGAAGATCTTACTAGAATATCTAAGCAAGGACAAGGAAAGTTGTTCCAACAGTTCTCTTATATGCAGGGAATACTATACTTCCAAGATAGAATTTATGTATCCAATGGGTATGGTTGAAGAGAACAAATTATGAAGGAAGCCCACTCTACCAAAATGAGGATACACCTTCGAGCTATGAAGATGTATCAAGATTTGAAAAGACAATTTTGGTGGCCTAACATGAAAAGGGAAATCTGCACATTTGTATCCAAATGTGTAGTGTGCCAACAATTGAAAGTAGAACACCAAAAACTAGGAGCTATTCTTTTCCCATACCTGAAAGAAAATAGGGTTCCATATCTATGGATTTCTTGGTAAGCATGCCCACGGCAAGGAGAAAGCATGATACTATTTCGGTAATTATGTATAGACATACAAAGTCAGCCCACTTCTTGCCTATTAATCTCAACCATCCTCTAGATAGGTTTGCACAGCTGTACAATACACAAATAAAGAGATCCAGATGACATAGTGTCAGATAATGACCCAAGGTTTATGTCTAGATTATAGAAATCACTACATAAGGCATTGGGTACTCAACTAAAACTAAGTTCGACTTACCACCACCAAATTGATCAACAAATAGAAAGGACCATACAAATCATTGAAGATATGTTAAGGTGGTGTACACTGGACTTTAAACGAGAATGAGATCAACTCCTACCCTTAATAGAATTCTCCTATAATAATAGTTATCACTCAGTGATAAAAATGGCTCCTTATAAGGCTCTGTATGGGAGGAAGTGCATAACTCCCCATTGTTGGCAAGATCCTAAGGATAGAATTCAGGTAAGACTGAAACTGATCCATGAGACAACTAAAAAGATCAGGATGATCCAAGAAAATATGAAGGTTGCCAATGATAGAAAGCAAGCCTATGCCAACCAAAGAAGAAAAATAGACTTCAGATTCCAAACAGGGGACTATGTGTGGATTAAAGTCTCTCTTTTGAAGAGAACTATGAATTTGGTAAAAAGGGAAAACTAGCCCCTAGATACATTGGACCATTCGAAGTAGCGGCTACAATTGGTAATGTGGCATATAAGCTGGATTTACCTTTAGAGTTGGGTCACATACATGATACTTTTCATGTTAGTATGCTTAGGAAGTACTTGTCTGACCCACAACAGGCTATACCAACTTTTGATATCCCAAAAACTCCAACGTCTTTTATGAAGAAGAACCTGTAAGGGTTCTAGCTAAGGATGTAAGGAAATTGAGGAGTAAGTGGATAAATGTGGTGAAAATCCAATTATCTCAGCTTCCATATTAAAAAGCCACTTCAGAAACATAAGCTAAAATGCTCAAAAAATACCTAAGGCAATTTCCAACGTTACTTGATAAATTGGAGGACCAAATTCTTTTAGGGAGAGAGAATGTCACGCTTGTGGCTTGTAGAGGCCATAGTTTGTGATGCAAGGTACACATAATTTACATTATATGGATATATGAATAAGGTACAATGCAAGTCAAAAGTAAGAAACAAAGGCTAAATAAGAACAAGTCTCTTGTGAGAATGCCTTGAAGGTACTTTAAGTGTCCTTCAAAGGAATCCAAAAAAAAAATGGTATAGTTGTGAGCTAGCCAAGGCTAGGCTTAAGCCCTAAGCCATATTGGGGAGGGAAATTAAATTTGAAGGAAAATTTGGCCAAAAATCCAAGTCAACAACATGCTCCCAGATAAGGCACAAAAGGGGGACTCTAAGCACACCCCTGTGTGCATTTATGTGAACATAGGAACTCTAAACCTTAAGAACACTAAGGGAAATTATGTGAGCTTGATACCTAAGGTCATTATACAAGTGAGGGCAACTACATAAGCCCAAAAAATGTGAAATAAACATAATAAAGAACAAGAACACCCTAAAGTGCACTAGAGGACTTTCAAGTGCAACTTTATGTGTAACCATGTACTTATAAGTGCTATAAAGGCTAAAACCATGGAAGGAATTTCATGAGATTGATACATATCATTAAAATTAGAATGAAGACTACAATGTGGGCTAAGAAAAGTTAGAAAACACAAAGAACCTATGGAAACACATTAGCGAACACAAAAGTGCTCTCGATTCCACTTTAAGTGTGTTTATGTTCAATGTAGAGTTTAAGGTCCTAACTAGCCAAATTAATTGGTGAAATGGATGCTTAATGTGTGCCACCTAAATATTAAACAAGGGAAAAACAAATTTTCAAAGGAATTGAGCTGCTTTAAAGAGGATTTGACCAAAAACTAGTTAAAATTCCATGGTGGCCAAGTCATTCAGCCACCATTTGATTCCTCATCTTCAAAGGCTACTTTTTAGCTATTTCCAAGTTGGTTCCTAGCTCATTTAATACATATAATCATAGACTATGTGTAGTCAAACTCACCAAAAAGAAAAAAAGAAAATCCAAAGGCAAAAAAAAACCAGTTCAAAACTAAAGCTAAGTCAGCATGCAAATGTTGCTGCTCTTTGTGAGCTATTGTCTTCTTGATTTCCTACTATTTTCATACCCTCTAAAAGGTTTCCAAATTTCTAGCAAGACACCCTAAGGCTATTAAAAAGAATGAAGGCAAAGAAGGGTAGAAAAACAAGGCCAATCCAAAGCATGTTGGTGGATGACAGGTCATGATGGTGTCTCTGGTTGGTGCTCATGTTCAATGATGTGTGACCAAGCTTCCTTGCTTCCATTTTAGCCATAGTTAATGACCCATATGAAGCTTCTTCTCTTGATTTTTGAATGGGAAACACTGCCCTTCGTGATGGCTTAAGCCACAGGAACCTAAAGGCTACGTAATGGGCTATATGTGCATAAAGCACTATGGTAAGCTAACTAGTTTGCTTTCTATAAGTGACAGCCAAAGGGCTATCGCCTACAAGACCTCCACACAACCCTCAGAAAGTAACATGACCAACTTCAGGAAAAAGGTGTCCACACCACCGTCGAATTTAGAAACACGAACCTCAGAAATGTAGAACCACCACCCTCGAAAGAGGATATAGTCTCCTAAGGATGGTCCACTCTTCGAAGGGTCTGCCTCAGAAGCCCTTAGGGAAAAATCTCTGCCGGAAGGGGTCTCATAGCTTTGAAAAGGTCTTACAGGGAAATGACAAAAATGGTTAAGGGCCTCTAAGAAAGAGGCCTCGCACATGCCCCTGCCCTTTGGCTAGAATGGCCTTCGGGCAACTGGAGATACCCACCTCCAAAGGTACGAACCAGATCTCGCCAAACACATGCCACAATTTGGACAGGCTATGGAGAACGCCCTCCTCCCTCCACCCTCCTATAAATACTTACGAGGGTCCTTGGTAAAAAGGACAGGATTCTCTCTTTCAAACTCTCTACTTTTAAATAACTATTCTCCCATTAACTAACGTGGCCATCGGAGGCTCCTCCCCCAAAAACACACTCCAGGTAGCTTTTAACCCACATTATTTAAAGTGTTATAGATATCTTCTCATCGGAAGTCCTCCATTCAGGCCAACATGTCACACAATGAGGATGTCATCGGGCATCATTTGGCACTATTTATGTGAACCCATTCCCAGGTTGCTATTTTTAAGACCCCAAATTCGAAAGACAAGGGACTTCCGAGGTCCCAGTCTGCGCCGAAAGCTCAAGCAGCAATTGAACAGCCTACATCGAAGACTTCCTTGCCTGAGGATGAATGTCTTCTGATGGTCATGATGGGCTTTCTACACAACTTTCAGCGCTCTATCATAGCTGGAATGACCCAACAGCTCGACCAAAGGTGCTCACAACCACCTCCAATGGGAAGGGCACCTTCTCCTAATACTCGTTAGGAGAATAGGCCTAGGTCACCTCGCTAGTGCTTTGGAAGTAGGGGTTTTCACGATGAGTCCTCCATGGATAACATATAGTCCAGAGGACGTCGCACAGGTGGAAC
This sequence comes from Aquilaria sinensis, assembly GCA_005392925.1. Classification (NCBI taxonomy): domain Eukaryota; kingdom Viridiplantae; phylum Streptophyta; class Magnoliopsida; order Malvales; family Thymelaeaceae; genus Aquilaria; species Aquilaria sinensis. The sequence continues at coordinate 52,346 of SMDT01001768.1, read as the reverse complement.
GGTGTCGAAAAGGCCTAGAACCTCCCGCCGGTGAAGTCCATCCCATGATGGAAAGTCCCAGTCCCCGTACCAACAAATTTACTCATCGAAAAGAAGACGTTAGTCTTCGTTGCCGGTGACTACCGGGCAACAAAGAGAGGACGGCGCTACCATCCTCATGAAGAATATCCTAGAGAGGTTGGAAAAGGTAGAAAAATAGGTATCTCGAAAGCCTATCTGGTCAAGGCTGTCAGAGTCCTTCATAGGAGAAGAGTTGCCATTCATCTATGTAGTAGTAGAGGCACCAATGCCAATCGATTTCTGAGTACCATGCTTGGAAACATATGATGGGCGCAGTGACCCCCAAGCTCACCTGACAAAATATAGGCACAGCATGGTGTTGCATGGTGCTGATGATGCCACCCTCTACAAGCATTTCAAAGTCACCTTATTAGGGCCGGCAATTGCGTGGTACAACTCCCTGGCTCCCGGAACCATAATGGGTTTCCAGGAGTTAGCCAACACATTCACCCAGCAGTTCATCAGAAGTAGACCGACGGTGAGGATGCCCATCCAAATGTTTGACATAGCCTAGAATAATGGGAAAACCATTCAGGACTATGTCGAGAGGTTCAACCGAGAAGCCCTCAATGTGCTCGACTTCTGCCCATAATCCACATCCTCGCCATGATCAGGGGACTTAGGAGGGACTCATAGCTCTTTTATGAATTCTCCAAAGACCCCTCTGACACTATCAAAAAATTCTACCGAAGGACAGAGCAACACATGACGACTGAAGAACTAAGGATGGGTGGGCCGAAGTCTAACCATAATCACTCCAAGGGTCAGTCACCAACCTTGGTACAATACCGGGGGCGAGGGCAGACCTTGAAAACAAAGGGTGAAGAGGTTGGTGTCATTCACTCCCCTGAACACGACAAGAATGAACATATCGATGGCCATGGCAAGGCAAGGAACCTCAATCCAATGCCCCCAAGTGATGACCTCGGACAACAAAAAGAACATGAAGAAGTTCTATCAATTTTACTGGGACCACAGGCACGATACCGAGGATTTCTTCTAGCTGAGAAAGTACATTAAATTGTTAATCAAGTAGGGGCAACCTGAACACTACCTACGGATGCTGTCACCCAAAGCCCGAGAAAGAAGGGAAGAAGAGAGGAAAGGGGAGGATGAGGACTATGATTCTAACTGATGATGGAATCGAACTCCTAGAAAGCATCCGCCACCTCCGGCAAGAGTAGTCCAGACAATCACCACTGGAATACCCTCAACCAAGAGGAAAAGGAAAGTCCAGGAAATTTTAATGATGGAATTCGAGAACCTGGCTAACAAGCTTGTTTAGAAAGATGGTTCTATAGTGAAGTTTCCACATGACGACCATCTCATAATCATGGCAAGAATAGGGAGCTGGGACGTCAAGAGGGTGCTCATTGATGATGGGTCGAACGCTGACGTTTCATTCTCCCATCTGTTGCCAAACTTGGGCATCTCCAAGGGTGACCTTAAACTTGTCACCTCTCCAACATTCGTTGTACGTCCCTCGGAGCTCCCAATACTTAGGTGGATCGATCTACCCTTGATGCTAAGGGGAACCTTGGTTTAGACCAAGGAAGAGCTCTTTGGTTCCACCATGACAAGGTTCATCATCATAGATGTCCTTTCTTCATACAATGCCATCCATGGAAGGTCGACGCAGGGTAATCTTCATATTCAGATAGATGTGAAATACGTAACGATTACATTCGGTGCTAAGGAAGGGGATGCGAAAATATTCATTGATCAAGCGGAAGTAAGAAAAGTCTTTGTGAAGGCAAAACAGAGCCCAATGAAAGTTCATACATAGACTTCGGGAGAAAAGACCACCGCCCGCAAAGATGCAATAGAAGAGTAAAAAAGTGACCTCAAAAAATTAGAGATAGAGGATGTAAAACTTGTCCCAGACTAAAGTACTTGATTGAGGAATAAACTGGCCGAAGGTGACAAGAAAAAGCTTGTATCATTCTATTAATGAGCAAAGGATCTGTTTGCCTACTCTTTAAAGGATATGCCCGGGGTTGACCATGGTATAATTCAACACTATCTTAAAGTATGTCTGGAGGTGAAGCCTGCTCAACAGAAAAAGCATAGCCTCTCGGCATATAAGAACAATTTCGTTGAAATTTAAGTCCAGTGGTTAATGGAGGCAGGCATAATAAGGAAGGTCAAGTACCCCCAATGGCTCAACAATGTTGTTGTTGCCACGAAGGAAGGGAGTGATAAACTCTGAATGTGTATCGACATCCAAAACGGAAATGATGCCTGTCCCAAGGACTCATATCCTTTGCCACCAATAGACCAATTGGCAGATTCCACTACCAAATATGGTCTACATAGCTTCCTCGATGCCTTTAGCGGATATCACCAAATTTGGATGAATCCCGGAGGTGATGAAAAAACTGCCTTCATTACCGAAATTGGAACCTACTGTTACATCATAATGCCCTTTAGCCTTAAAAATGCAACAGCAACATACCAAAGGTTGATGAACAGGGTATTTAGCTCCCAAATCGGGAGAAATATGGAAGTATACATCGACAATATGATAGTTAAGAGCAAGCAGCCTAGTAGTCATATCATAGACTAGAAGGAAACATTCCACCAACTTTGGCAATTCAGAATCCGTCTTAACCCTGAGAAGTGTGTGTTTGGGGTGACTGCTGGCAAATTCCTCGGGTTCATGGTATCCAAAAGAGGCATCAATGCCAACCCAGAAAAGATTAAGGCCTTGATAGGATTCTGAACTCCCACAACGACCAAGGATGTACAAAGGCTTACGGGAAGGATTACGGCCCTTAGCGGATTCATCTCCTAATACGGGGACCGGTGTCAAGCATTTTTTAAAGTGCTCACCAAAGTAGCAAAAAATGAAGGTAACTTAAGTCCCAAGGAACACCCTTGGAACAAAGATTGCCAAAAGCTTGAGATGAACTCATGATCTACTGAACCCGTCTGCCGGCAATTTGGCAGTTGCGGGAGGAGAACCACTCATCCTTTACCTCACCATCACTGAAAATGCAGTAAGTTCGATGCTTGTAAGGGAAGAGGGAGGAAAGAAGTGGCCTGTATACTATGTGACCAAGTCCTTGCATGATGCCAAAGTTAGGTACCGTCTTCTATAAAAAGCCATTTATACCCTGTTGTTGGCAAGTAGGAGGTTACGGCCTTATTTCCAAGGACATCTGATCACTGTTCGAAGTAGCTTACCTCTTAGGGATGTCATGAGTAAGGTAGATCACTTTAGAAGATTATCAAAGTGGTGTATCAAGCTTGGTGAATACGACATCACCTATGAGCCAAAAGGGGCAATAAAAGCCCAAGCATTGGCAGATTTCATTGCCGAAGTACCAAAAACCAAAGACAGTCTAGACGACCATGGAAGTGATGAACCTGAGTGGACACTTTTTGTAGATGGTGCCACCGGTTCTAAACATTAAGGAGCCAGAGTAGTTCTATGGGGACCCGAAGGTATGGAAGCTTCAAAGTCCATCAAGTTCAGCTTTAGGGTCACCAATAACGTTGCCGAATATGAAGCCCTCATAGTAGGCTTGTGATTGGGAAAAAGAGTTGGTGTGAGAAACTTGAAGGCCCACAGCGATTCTCATCTAGTGGTCCGACAAATGTAGGAGACCATAGGGCCAAAGACCCAAACTTGGCAAAGTACCATGATCTCACAAAAAGGCTTACCCATGAATTCGATGGGCTACAGATATAAAACGTACCTTAGTGAGATAATATTGAAGTTGATACTTTGGCCAAGTCAAATGAGTCCACCGAAGTACTGGATCAACCAAGCATAGTAATAATGTCCATAGCAACCTCAGGTAGAGGATGGAAGGATCCCATCAAGAAATATCTCATAATTTTGGAACTTCCTAAAGGCCATCTTGAAGTTGCAAAGGTGCGAAAGCGCTCGGGTATATACTAACTGATTTGGGTAGAGTTGTACCGAGAAGGGTACGCAAATCAGCTACAAAAGTGTTTCAGTGAAGAAGATATTGAGATAGTCCTAAAAAATGTCCATGAGGGGGCCTACGGTTCTCACATCGGGACTGATTCCCTTGCTGGAGTACTACTTCGGCAAGGATATTTCTGGCCAATGATAAGGAAGGTGATGCCCAACGGCATCTTTGTTGTGTGATATGGTGGGCCTGAAAGGGACTTCCGGTGTGGAAATGCTGGTAGAGGAGACTTCTAGCATGAGATCGCCTGAAACGCTCAAAAGAACAGGGGTTAGGGAGTCTCCAGAGTGTGTTTCTGGGGAAGGAACCTCCGACGCCCAAGTTAGTATTTGGCAAGTATGGAAAAGAGTAAGGAGCAAAATTTTCTTAGGGGTTCAGCTTGTGTCCTTACCAAGGTCATTCCTCAAGTATTTATAGGATGCCTTTGGGGGAAGTCCGTTTGGCACAGCCCACTCAGATCATGACATATGTTCGGCCAGATGCGGTTCGTACCTTCGGGGATGGGGATCTCCAACTGGCCATAGGCCGTTCTGGCCAGAAGTCAGAGCTGTCAGAGGCCTGTGTGTCAGGGGCATGTACGAGGTCTCTGTGTCAGAGGCTTCTAACTGTCTTTGTCTCATCTGGGTGAGAACTCCTTTGGTGATGGGCCCTTTTCGGGGGGTAATGCGCCGTCGGCAGACGGGTCTCCGTCGGTCTGGTTTTTGCTCTCAAGGGCCATAAAGGGAGGCTCCTCGGTACGGTGGAACACCTTCGGCAAATGTTATATTCTACTGAGGATGGGGAGATGGCCTCCCGAGGTCGCCAAATCACTTGACCGAGGATGGCGTAGTATGCCCTTTCGAGGGTGGTAGTGTCATCAGCTGAGGGTGGTGAGCATCCATTTTCCGAGGTTGGTCAGATGTACCTCTGAGGGTGGTACTTGTCAGTCATCATCAGAGGCTATCTAAGTGTAAGCCATTTGGCTATCAGAAGGATGTGAGGCAATTTGTATGAAAATGCGACAAATGCCAGAGACACGCACCCATTCAGAAAGTACCCTCGAAGCCAATAACTTCGGCGAATTATCCTTGCCCCTTCACTGTTTGGGGTATTGACCTTAATGGGCCTTTCCCATTAGCTGCAGGAGGTGTGAAATTATGCATAGCCACAGTAGATTACTTCACCAAATGGATTGAGGCAGAGCCTTTAACAGCAATTTTTGCAAAGGGCATAGAGAAATTTGTCTGGAAGAACATCATATGTAGATTCGGCATGTCAAGGGTGATAGTAGCGAATAATGGTTCCCAATTCACTGATAAAGGATTTCAGGAATTCACAACCAACCTTTGTATAAAGCTACATTTTCCCCCAGTTGTACATCCTCAGAATAATGGGCAAGTTGAAGTGTCCAATAGAATGATAAAAGATGGTCTGAAAAAGAAGTTGAATGAGACAAAGGGAAAGTGGCCAGGAGAGCTTTCGAGCATGCCGTGGAGTGACCGAACAACCCCAAGAATAGTCACTAGAAAAACACCCTTTTCACTCATCTTCGGCACAGAGGTCGTCATCACCGTCGAAGTATGCAGCCATCTATTAGAGTACGAGTGTTTGACGAAGAAGGCAACAACCTCAATTTAAGAACTAAGTTGGATACGATTAACGAACATAGAGAGATGGCCAAACTTAGAAGAAACGCTTTTCAGCAGAGAGTAGCCATTGCTTCAAACTTGCATGTCAGGCCTAAAGGGATCAAAAAAGGAGACCTTATTCTCTAGAAGGCTGAACTAGAACCCTGAAGACCATCTCATAAAGTACTTCAGGCAAATTAGTAAAAACCTTATTTGGTCCTCAAAGAAGTTTGGCCAGGAGTCTACAAACTTGAGAATACTGAAAGAAAAGAGTTGAAAAACACATGGCATTCAGACTCTTTAAAAAAATTCTACACTTAAAAAAAAAAATTAAGGGAAAAATTGTGCTAAATACGCTGAAGGAGGCAAAGTCAATGTGGTTGCTTCCGAAAATACATTAGTAGTACTGTACAAGTTTTTACCAAAGATGGTCAACTAAACATGGTTGATCCCAAAGATACTTAACTATTTTTGCACAAAGAAAGTTTCATCGAAGGTGGTCGGGTGAATATGGTTGATCCCGAAGGTACTTAACTATTCTTGTGCAACGCAAGTCCTGTGAAGAAGGTTGACCAAAGGTGGTTGATCCTAAGAGTGGCTAACCAAAAATGGTTGATTCCATTACTTAGAAAATCATAATGATATTCTTTGGAGAGACTAAGGCTGTGAATCCTTGATAGTATCTTTTCAAGATAATACGCCATTGCAGGAACTCACTGCCGAAGATGGGTAAACACTGTCCGAAGTCATACCAATCATAGACTTAGCCAAAATTTCAAACAAGAAAATGGGGAAGTTCCATTAAGTTTAATCAATGAAGTACAGAGTGCAAAGCAAAAAAAGAGCAGGCTATTGATTGTCTTGTCCATCTTTGGGCTCTTCAGCATCCTCAACTTCATCACCATGGGCATCATCATCTTCATCTTCACCAACACAGTCAGTGGAAGCGAGAGGAACGGGGAGGTTGAGGAACTCAATCGTCAACCACGCCAAAGATAGCCCTTTGGGAATATCAAGCGCCCACAGAAAAGAAAGGTTTAAGTTAGGATACCGGGAAAAGCACCTGATGACGGGAAAGGAAGAACCCATCTTGAAATGAGGACTTAGTCACCTCATCTAACTTGGCCTTTCCAGCCTTCAGATCCTCTAGTTCCTTCTTTAGCACCTCAGCTTCCTTCTCAAACTTCTTCTTCTTCTTCTTTATCTCATTCTTTAGTCACTTATTCTCGGGGAGTATGATAGCATTCGTCTCTAGCGACTTCTTAAGGTCAGCTGTTATGTCCTCCTTCTCCATCTGAAGGACCTTACCCTCAGTAGAAAGCTCAATGACTTTCGCACTAAGGTCAGAAATCTTAGAGGTGAACTCCTCGACTAGCCCCTTTTGGCTCTTTGACACCTCCTCCCAAAAACTAGCCAGGTCTTCTTTCGTGATTTTGAAAAGCTCGTTGTACTTGACAACCGAGCTCATAAATAGTTCCTTGGCTATGGCAAAGTTCTCCTCCGATTGACTTCAGACCGAGGACTGTTAGGCTGCCCAGGCCCAAAAATACTCTTCATACGCCAATAGCTGTAAAAAAAAAATAGAGGAGGAGAAAGAGTCAAAACGTAGATCACTAGCAATAAGAGACTCAAAATTTTTCTAAGTCTTAAAGGATAAGGTTTACCTGGGCAGCATGCTTGGTCATCCGAACAGCAAGGACCTCCTCGTTTGGGTGCTCCTCCGTCAGAGTTTGCAAGGTAGCATTGGTCATAATGCCCCACACCATCTGAGGGGCCAGCTTCTGGCTATCATCGGAGAACAGATCCATGTCCTCCATGAAGGTCCAGAAGGTCTCCCTCGGGACCTTGTCCTTTCAGATTCTTGAGTCCTAAAGGGCTTTTTTTCGAGCATGCTTCGCCATCCACTGAGCCTTGGTTCTCTCATCTGTAAAGTCACACTGAAGTTTTGTTATAACATTATGTCCTAGTCATTCATCTACAAGGTCTAAAATATCAAAAAATCTCAGACTCATATATGAAAGGCTAAGAGACAAACCTGGGGGAAGTTTGGTGCTCTCCTCGTCAGACTTACCAACATCCAGCACCTCAGTAGGAATGTCCTTACCTTCCCATCGCTGCCTCTCTAAGGCCTCTTCGGTTGAGTGGTTAGCCGACTCTGAGGGAAGGTCGGCACGCCAGGCATTCGGTCGGTCATTTTTGCTTGGTCTTCAGGTAGCGAGGGAAGAGAGTCCTCCTTATTTTTCTTTTACCTCAGGACCGAAGATAATCCACCGGGCACCTTCTTCCTCTTCAATGCTTTTTTCTTATGTTCTCCATGTAGAAAGATACAGACTTGTCACCCAATTTTGCGAAGAGAAAAACATCAGTGTAAGTATGGAAAAATTCTAAAACAAAAAACTAAATAGGAGCTTACTCTCTTCAAACACCGAATGTGTAAGTTCATCGTGCTTTTTTCTCGTCCACCAAGGGCTTTAGCATATCTTTATCGGTGACAAGTTCCTTGATTACCCCAAGTTCCCGAAGAACCTTTTTGGTCATAAAACTCCATTTGATGAAGAACCTCAACATCCAAGTTTGTGATAGCCTGAATATGGCAATCGAACTCCTCAAACTAGGACTCCAGCTCCAAGGTTAAAAGCTTCCTCAGGTCTACTACATCAGTTGCCATGGTACCCGAAGCCCATTGAGCAGGAAGATCTACCCATTTCTTGTCAACCTCCATGAAGAAGTAGTTCTTCTGCCACCCTTACTAGCTGTCCTTGGTGCTGAAAGTGAAGGTAAATATCTTACTCTTGAATCCTCTTGAGAGAAAGAAATAGAACCCCCCCTTTGAGATAGGGTGGAGTTTGTAATATTGTAGAAAGAAGACAAAATGTTAAGGAATTTTGAAACCACCTTTGGTGGTGGATAGCGAAGACCCACCTTCAATTGAGCTCTGAAGATGGTGATCTCATTCAAACGAGGGAGATACCTGGTTTCATTCATACTAGGTAGCCTAATTTTTGAGTAAGAGGGGAAGAAGTTCTTGAGCCACCAATTCGCCAACTTCTCCGATGTTGCGCAGCTCAAGTGGGAGTTGAAAGGCAGCTACTTCTCAGGAATAGCTCTAACTGGGGCTTTTCTAGACACCTTTGGTGATTAAGACACTAACCTCGGATGGATGGAGGAAAAATAAAAAAACATGGAGGGGGGAAGAAGGAGAATTACTTTGGAAATAAACCCACCTAATTTGGAAAGAAGACGGGAACTTCGGAGAATGGCACAAACCTCGCTGGAAATCGCTTTGGCACTAGCACTACTGTAAAAGAGAGAGGGAAGGTAAGAACAAATTTGAGAGCAAAAGAAATGAAAGTTGAAGTATGGAAACTTTGAAGGGGAAAGGATTTATATAGACCGAAGGAGGTAGGTGAAGTGTCGCCATAATGACCCTTCGCAGGTGAAAGGACGCAACTGTCCTAACGAACACGACGGATCACCAATCAGCTAAAGACATGTGTTGAACAATGCAAAAAACCAAGGGCACACCTCCTAACACAATAGGCCTATACCCGCCTAATCCAAAGTGACGCAACTGCCCCGTCAGAAGATAGGATGGTTCACTGACAAGAAAACAGAAATGAAAGAACAACGTTAAAGGGGTTATAGCTCCTCATCTTTGAAGATACAACTTTAGCTAGATGGATAATTTGGACTAAGGACATGAAATAGCTAATTTGATTTCAAAGTTGTGACCTCACTGAAAAAAAAAAGAAGCAGTTCAAGGCAACATCTTCGTCTAAGGCTTAAAATAGAAGGCAAATAAGTAGCCTTTGAAAATATTGAGAATGTAATTTCGGCTAAATCTGGGGTCTTTGCATGAAGAGCTGGCGGAAGTAAGGTCTCTTGGCCAAAGGACAGCTACAACATCTTATTACGTACTCCAAAATGACTAAAGCTGAAGACACGACTTCGGCTTATCCGACGTGAGCATGTGATAGCCAAAGGGCTATCACCCACAATACCTTCTAATCTGCTATCTTATCACTACCCTTAGAAGGATCTTAGCCCCCAACCTCGGCGGACTCTCCATACCACCCTCATAAAGTAACATGACCAACTTTAGGAAAAAGGTGTCCACACCACCCTCGGATTTGGAAACTACCAACCTTAAAAATGTAGAACCACCATCCTTGACAGAGGATATAGTCTCCTAATGATGGTCTGCTCTTCCGAAGGGTCTTCCCCAGAAGTCCTTAAGGAAAAATCTCTACCCAAAAGGGTTTCATACGTCCGAAGGGATTTTACGGAGAAACGACAAGAATGGTGAAGGAGCCTCTGAGAAAGAGACCTTACACACGCCCTTGCCTTCTAGCTAGAACAGCCTACGTCCAGCTAGAGATACCCGCCTCCGAAGGTATAGACCAGATCTAGAGAAACACGTGTCATGATCTGCACAGGCTGTGGAGAATGGCCTGCTCCCTCCGCCCTCCTATAAATACTTAGGACGGTCCTTGGTAAAAAGGATGGGACTCTCTCCTTCATACTCTATGCTTTTAAACAACTCCTCTCCCGTTAACTGACTTGGGTGTCCGAGGCCCCTCCCCTGAAAACACACTCCGAGGAGCTCTTGCCCATGTTCTTTAAACTCTTGCAGATATCTTCTATTTGGAAGTCATACAATGAGGATGCTGCCGGCCATCAGCAAGCATAGGATTTTTGTTCAAGTTGGGCCAAGCTTGATCAATCACCTAGAGCTCTATGTTAACTGTACCTAATCAAAGTAATCATATCTAGAAAATAAAAGCAAATCATGCTTGCTATGTTAAGAAAACCATGTGTATGTGGTGTGTCTGTTTATGTCCTTCTATATTTGGATGTGTGTGCTAACCCATATTTTATGTATAAATATCCTATATACGTTGCTTTTAGTGTTTTATTTGTATTTGGATGCAAGTTAGTAAGGAAAAATTGCAGGTTTATATGTATAACAAAGTTTCAAACATTGTAAGGGCACTAGGTGTTGTATTGCATCTTTACTAAGTACCTATGTACTCATGCCCTCTTTTGCCCATTTCAAGTAAAGAAGTGGAAGGGTGAAGGGCTAGGGAACCTCTAGGAGAGGTTTATGTATAATGAGGTATACTGTCAAATTTATCGCTTTTGAAAAGTAAGCGTGAAAAAGTTCATCAAATTAAACCAATGATTATGTTCTGTTACTGTGTTTATAGGCCCTAATGGCTATTGTAGGAGTTTCTATGCCTGGCTCCATCCTGGTATGGGCTAGGACTAGAAGGGTCATAAAGGAACTGTGGCCTAAGTTTCAAGACAAAGTGGAGGCCAAAGTGATTGTAGGCTTAGAGATACTTTAAACCTTGTTTGTACCATGCAAGACAATTAGTGACCCCAAACTTTTGTGTATTTAACTTTTCGGCAATGTAGTCCTTAGTTGTAATTTTAGCCTATACATATTTGTATATAACTGATAACAAGGGGGCCAGACTTAGAATAAAATGTGGCCTATGCCTGCTATGTATTTTTGTGCTTAAGCAAGCCATAACGCATTAAGTATGGTATGTTAGCAATAATGCATGCATGGTTTGTAATCTATTAAACTAATATGTATGCATGTATGTATGCATGGGTATGTGTGTATGTTTTGCACTAGGTAAGCCCTAGTAAACCCATAAAGGCACCAAGACACACTCTCATGCTTATGCACCCTATATGCATTAAGAGAAAATGGTTAAGTAAATGCATTCACTAGAATAATACATTAAACTGATAACTTAATGTGTTAAAGTAGTAGCTTAACCTATTAAACTATTAGTCCAAAGTGTTAAGTTTGGGTTAAGAACCCTGGCAATCGAAGTCTAATTTGTTAGTGTTGTGCCCAAAAAGCCAATCATGAGATGATTGTATTTTTTCACATTGAGTCATGATATTTTATTAAGGCATTAATCCAACAATTATGTTTGTTGTTTTGTTTCTATGTAACTTAACAAACATAATCGTAACCCTAGAATAATGATATTCTTAAACATCCCTGGTCTAGTATTATTGTGGAGCGGGTTGCAATAACACATAACGACTAGCATATGTGGAGACTAATATGAGATATGTAGTCTACATATGAGTACAAGTTGGAGAACTTGTGTACTGGACCGACCCACCATGAGAACACTACATGGATCGTTATATGATTGTCATAAGTGATTCTCATAGTGGTCATGGTATATGTAGTCCTTCGACCTAAGATCATCAAGGTTCCCTACATGTGAGTCACATACTTTGATACTTTCCTTTGTTGCTCGTAACTGAGTGAACTTGAAGGAGGTCATTGGGTATGTCACATATCATGCGGAGGGATTTGTATGATCAAGATGGGATTTGTCCCTCCTATGTAACAGGAGTGATATCTTCGGGCGCCTTGATAGAGTGAGACTTAGAAAATGCATGGCCATGCTCGGATGAGTTGATATTTGATATCAATGTCATCAGTTTAAGTTGGTCTACTCGGTAATCAAGAAACCAAAGATTGGGCTATACGAGAGTGACACATTCCATGTCTCGTGCTTAGTCTTGATATCTTGGACAAAGGGACAATGGCATATATCGGTGATGATCATAAAGGTTTAGTCGATTCACCGACAATCTTGTCACTTGGGTAGCAATGATGTGTTGCTAGACACCGCTCATTGCTTATGATCATAAATGTGATTTATGATCATTGCCAACATGGCAAGAGCCTATTGGGTCGCACACATAGAGCTATTTGGATCATTAGAGTGCATGGGCTAATTATTTGGGTTATGGTTTCACTTTAATTTCGTATTAATAATGGGCCCAAGAGTTGAGCCATTATTAAGCCCGAAATTAAATCCTAATTGGATTAGGGCTTTGAAACCCATTAGGCCTGGAAGTTGAGTCTCACTATAAATACAACTTTTAAGTGAGAAATTCGCAGGTCTCCTTGCCCTAGCCTCCAAAAAGGACAGCCACACTCTTCTCTTGCAATTCCTTGGAGGACGCAAGCTAGCACTGCGAGCGCAAGAGAAACGCATCTACCGGGACGTGGTGGAAGCGTGGTGATCCCAAGAGGCTCGTGTGGATACCATAGAGAGCTTGAACACGTCAACTGTTCAAGTTTTGTGATTCAACTCTACAGTTGAGTGAGAGATCTCAACCGAAAATTAGGTATGAAAATTTTTGAACACCCGGTTTACCCCGTTTCACTTGGATCCTGGAGGGTTTCGGTTAAATTCCACTGCACTGTTTGGCTCCCGAAACCCAACAGTGGTATCAGAGCTACTGGTGAAACCCTAAATCGGGATTGAGTGTTGAATCGCATGATGCTATGTGTTCGGTTGCTTTTCGGCCATGATTAATTAGATTGATTCATGATGCATGAAACCGGAACTCGTAATGAACATATGACATATATGAAGAAATGACACTAATTGGTTAATGAGATTAACCCGAAATTGATAGGTATGAGATACCTATATGGATTAGGATTCTTGCAATAGTTGCAAAAACCCTAGCTTGGTTCGGATTCGGCCTGTTCGGGCACCGAAAGTAAGGTATTTTTGGTGGCTCGAATGGAGGAGTCTCGGGTGCCTACTTGCTCGAAATAGAAGATTTCGGGCTAAGCAATTGTAAGACAATTTTTTGCGCCGGGGGGCGCTGCCCCCCACAACCCCCCGCAAGGGCGGCTCCCCTTGACCCCGTCCGCTGACCGGTCAGCGGAACCACCGCCCGCTGACCGGCCAGCGGGACTGACCGGCCAGCGCCGTATGCGAAGCGCCACATAAATAAAAACTGGTTAATCAACGCACGAAAATTGGCATGCATCTTTATTGAATGAGATTTGACATGATATGCTGATTGGTGTTTGAAGCATGGTGCATGGTTATAGCCCTTGATTGGTTGTACTTGTAAATACGGCCTGCGAGTCGTGCCTTTTCTTATCACTCTCATTGTACATTCTCTTCTCACCTTACTCCCCTCGAATGTAACTCGAGGTTTCTATTATTGATGTAATGGTGCATTATGGGATCATCCAAGGTGGTATGTCTAAGGATCATCCAAGGAGGTATGTCCAAGGAGATGACAACAAAAGGGCAGCCAAGAAAGGAAGAGAAGGAGCTTGTGAAGACTCCTTTTCTTTTCTTAGGCTTTTATGATATTCTCATTGGCTTGAGAATATCGCATAGTTTGGGCTATAACCATGTCACGTTTACTTTCTTGAACGCATGAGATGCATGTTTTATATTTGTATGTGATGCATGTATAAGACAACCGGAGATAACAAATTGGTGAGATCAAATGAAAAAAAACCCTCAAACAAATATTAAGTCATAAATGTGATGCCTTCCAAATGTTGGCACTCGTCAAGACTTTGATCAACATTAGGTGGGTTTGCCAAAGCAAAGCACCTATGTTCATCTTGGTAAGGCGCGATGGGATAATAGTGATATCCAAATTGCTAACTTTGGGTCTGACTTAACTAAGTCATCCTAATAGGATTAGGGACTTAGAGGCATAGAGTTGGGCTTAAGCTCATGAGATGAGCTTGGACAAGTGTTGTTCACCCAACTATCCAAGAGTTGCATAAGATGCAATTGGCAAGGAGTTGCCTACCTAAATAGCTGTAACTTGAGAGAAAAGCCAAAGCTGACTCAGGTTGTGGTCAAATATGGATCTTGGCCCACTAGAATACCTTAGCGCCGAGGTGTTCCGAAATAATATCGAGGGTTATTATTTTGAGGAAAATAGTGGGAGTATCGTTTAATAAAAGTCCTTATTAAATGAATTAAAATACATGACTCTTACACTGCATATTTACTGTTGTAGATAACCATGGCACAAAACACATCGACACTTTCGTTGCGATCGATCCTTGAGAAGGAAAAACTGAATGGGACCAACTTTCTCAAATGGTACCGAAACTTGAGGATAGTCCTCAAGCAAGAGAGAAAGGCTTATGTCCTAGAGCAGCCCATTCCGAATGAGCCTGCTGCCACTGCTCCAAGAGCTGAAAGGGATGCTCACAAGAGGCATTCTGATGATGCTTTGGATGTTGCATGCCTCATGCTTATTACCATGGAATCTGAGCTTCAGAAGCAACATGAGAACATGGGGGCGTTCGATATGATCGAACATCTCAAAATGCTTTTCCAAGAGCAAGCTAGGCATGAGAGGTTTGAGACCTCTAAGGCATTGTTTCAGTGCAAGATGTCTGAGGGAAGTCCCGTGGGTCCTCATGTGCTCAAGATGATTGGGTACATTGAGAATCTTGAGAATTTGGGATTTGCTCTTCAGAAAGAGTTGGCTATCGATGTAGTCTTGCAATCGTTGCCTGAAAGCTACAGTCAGTTCGTCATGAACTATAACATGAACGACCTTGACAAGTCCCTTCCTGAATTGCTCAACATGTTGAGAACTGCTGAGCAAAACCTTAAGAAGGCTAAGCCCATTTTGATGGTTCAAAAGGGCAAGGGAAAGGGAAAAGCCAACAAGAAGAAGGATAAAGCTAATGGAAAGTCCAATGCTAGTTCTTCTTCAGCTGCACTGAAACCAAAGGGTGGTGTGGCAAAGGAAGGGGAGTGCTTCCATTGTAAGCAACCTGGACACTGGAAGCGCAACTGCAAGCTCTATCTTGAAGAACTTGCTAAGGAAAAGGGAAGTAAGACTTCCACTTCAGGTATTTTTGTTATAGAGGCTAACTTTTCTACTTCCTCATCTTGGGTATTGGATACTGGATGTGGATCTCACATTTGTGCAAATGTGCAGGATCTAAGTAGAAGTAGAAGATTGGCCCGAGGTGAAGTGGACCTACGTGTTGGAAATGGAGCAAGGGTTGCTGCCTTAGCCGTAGGGACTTATGTTCTCACTTTACCTAGTGGATTAGTTTTAGAATTAGACAACTGCTACTTTGTGCCTACTATTAGTAGAAATTTGATTTCTATTTCTTGTTTGGACAAGAAAGGTTTTTCATTTATAATAAAGGACAAATGTTGTTCTATTTATTTGAATGAAATCTTTTATGGTAGTGCTCAACTTAGCAATGGGTTGTATGTTCTAGACCTCGAAGATCCAATCTATAATGTGAATACCAAAAAGGTCAGATTAAATGATTCAAACCCGACCTATCTTTGGCACTGTCGCTTGGGCCATATAAATGAAACCCGCATATCCAAGCTCCATAAGGATGGACTCTTGGACTCATTTGATTTTGAATCATATGAGACATGTGAGTCATGTTTGTTGGGCAAGATGACCAAAGCCCCATTCACAGGGCAAAGTGAAAGGGCTAATGACTTACTAGGACTCATACATAGTGATGTATGTGGCCCTATGTCTACACAAGCTAGAGGAGGTTTCCAATACTTCATTACTTTCACTGATGACTTCAGCAGATATGGCTATGTGTATCTTATGAGACACAAGTCAGAATCCTTTGAAAAGTTCAAAGAATTCAAGAATGAAGTAGAGAATCAACTCGGGAAGAGTATCAAAGTGCTTCGATCAGATCGAGGTGGAGAGTACTTGGATCGAGAATTCCTTGACTATCTGAAGGAGTGTGGTATAGTATCACAACTCACTCCACCAGGTACACCTCAATGGAATGGTGTATCTGAAAGGAGAAATCAAACTCTGTTAGACATGGTTCGCTCTATGATGAGTCAAGCTGACCTTCCAAACTCCTTTTGGGGACATGCTCTAGAGACAGCCGCTTTTACACTAAACCGAGTTCCATCTAAATCGGTTCAAAAGACACCATATGAGATATGGAGTGGGAGGCGTCCCAATTTGTCTTTTATGAAGATTTGGGGCTATGACACTTATGTGAAACGTCAATCCTCTGACAAACTAGGGCCCAAATCTCAAAAATGCCTTTTTGTTGGGTATCCCAAAGAAACAAAGGGTTACTATTTCTACAATCCTTCTGAGCAAAAAGTGTTTGTTGCTCGAACTGGTGTCTTTTTAGAGAAAGAGTTTATCTCTAAAGAAACTAGTGGGAGGAAAGTAGAACTTGAAGAAATTCAAGAACAACAAGGAGACATTGAACCTGAAATGGAACCTGAACAGACACCACAAGATGTTGTGGTTCAAGAGTCTGTTCCTGTAGCACAGAGCCCACGTAGGTCTGGTAGGATTCGGCGTGAGCCTGAGAGATATGGATTTCTCATGACTCACACTGGTGATGTGATGCTCATGGATCAGGATGAGCCCACAACCTACCAACAAGCTATGTCGGGGCCTGACTCTGAGAAGTGGCTAGTGGCCATGAAATCCGAGATGGAATCCATGTATGAAAACCAAGTATGGACTTTGGTTGACCCACCTGAAGGGGTAAAACCCATAGGGTGCAAATGGGTTTTCAAGAAGAAAACTGACATGGATGGTAATGTGATTACCTTTAAGGGACGATTGGTTGCAAAAGGTTTCAAGCAAATTCATGGTATTGACTATGATGAAACTTTTTCACCAGTTGCTATGCTTAAATCCATCCAAATTTTGTTTGCTATTGCTGCACACTATGATTATGAGATATGGCAAATGGATGTCAAAACTGCATTCCTAAATGGAAAGCTACTTGAGGATGTGTACATGACACAACCTGAGGGTTTTGTCACTCCTGAGAATGCCAATAAAGTGTGCAAGTTGCAAAGGTCCATTTATGGACTGAAGCAAGCTTCTCGAAGTTGGAATCTTCATTTTGATGATGCAATCAAAGAGTTTGGTTTTATCAAAAATGAAGATGAACCTTGTGTCTACAAGAAGGTTAGTGGGAGCGCTATTGTCTTCTTGGTGTTGTATGTAGATGACATACTACTCATCGGGAATGACATTCCTGAGCTACAGTCTGTGAAGACTTGGCTAGGGAAATGTTTCTCTATGAAGGACTTGGGTGAAGCAGCCTATGTGTTAGGCATCAGGATCTATAGAGATAGATCTAGAAAGCTTCTTGGCCTAAGTCAAAGTACATATATTGACAAGGTGCTAAAGAGGTTTAGCATGCAAGATTCCAAGAAAGGATTCTTGCCCATGTCACATGGTATCACTCTTTCTAGATCTCAGTGTCCGAGTACACCTGAGGAGAGAGAGCGCATGAGTAAGATTCCATATGCCTCAGCAATTGGATCTATCATGTATGCCATGATATGTACTCATCCCGATGTCTCATATGCTTTGAGCATGACGAGTAGGTACCAATCGAACCCCGGTGAGAGTCACTGGACAGCTGTTAAGAACATCCTTAAGTACTTACGAAGGACTAAGGATGCATTCTTGGTCTTTGGAGGTGAAGATGAGCTCGTTGTAAGGGGTTACACCGATGCAAGCTTCCAATTCGATAAGGATGATTTTAGATCGCAATCTGGTTATGTGTTTTGTATTGGTGGTGGTGCTGTGAGCTGGAAGAGTTCAAAGCAAGAGACAGTAGCTGACTCTACAACAGAATCTGAGTACATTGCCGCCTCTGATGCTGTGAAGGAGGCAGTTTGGATCAAGAAGTTCATCACTGAACTTGGAGTGGTTCCAAGCATTGCCGACCCGATAGAGCTCTATTGTGACAACAATGGAGCAATCGCACAGGCTAAGGAACCTCGATCTCACCAGCGATCCAAACACATACTCCGACGCTATCATCTCATCAGGGAGATCATCGAGAGGGGTGATGTAAGGATATGCAGGACTTCGATGAGACAGCAACATTGCTGATCCACTGACAAAGCCCCTTACGCAGCAGAAGCATGATAGCCATTCTAGGTCCATCGGTATTAGATACATGGATGATTGGCTTTTAGTGCAAGTGGGAGATTGTTAGTGTTGTGCCCAAAAAGCCAATCATGAGATGATTGTATTTTTTGCACATTGAGTCATGATATTTTATTAAGGCATTAATCCAGCAATTATGTTTGTTGTTTTGTTTCTGCGTAACTTAACAAACATAATTGTAACCCTAGAATAATGATATTCTTAAACGTCCCTGGTCTAGTATTATTGTGGAGCGGGTTGCAATAATACATAACGACTAGCATATGTGGAGACTAATATGAGATATGTAGTCTACATATGGGTACAAGTTGGAGAACTTGTGTACTGGACCGACCCACCATGAGAACACTACATGGATCGTTATATGAGTGTCATAAGTGATTCTCATAGTGATCATGGTATATGTAGTCCTTCGACCTAAGATCATCAAGGTTCCCTACATGTGAGTCACATACTTTGATACTTTCCTTTGTTGCTCGTAACTGAGTGAACTTGAAGGAGGTCATTGGGTATGTCACATATCATGCGGAGGGATTTGTATGATCAAGATGGGATTTGTCCCTCCTATGTAACGGGAGTGATATCTTCGGGCCCCTTGATAGAGTGAGACTTAGAAAAATGCATGGCCATGCTCGGATGAGTTGATATATGATATCAATGTCATCAGTTTAAGTTGGTCTACTCGGTAATCAAGAAACCAAAGATTGGGCTATACGAGAGTGACACATTCCATGTCTCGTGCTTAGTCTTGATATCTTGGACAAAGGGACAATGGCATATATCGGTGATGATCATAAAGGTTTAGTCGAATCATCGACAATCTTGTCACTTGGGTAGCAATGATGTGTTGCTAGACACCGCTCATTGCTTATGATCATAAATGTGATTTATGATCATTGCCAACGTGGTAAGAGCCTATTGGGTCGCACACATAGAGCTATTTGGATCATTAGAGTGCATGGGCTAATTATTTGGGTTATGGTTTCACTTTAATTTCGTATTAATAATGGGCCCAAGAGTTGAGCCATTATTAAGCCCGAAATTAAATCCTAATTGGATTAGGGCTTTGAAACCCATTAGGCCTGGAAGTTGAGTCTCACTATAAATACAACTTTTAAGTGAGAAATTCGCAGGTCTCCTTGCCCTAGCCTCCCAAAAGGACAGCCGCACTCTTCTCTTGCAATTCCTTGGAGGACGCAAGCTAGCACTGCGAGCGCAAGAGAAACGCATCTACCAGGACTTGGTGGAAGCGTGGTGATCCCGAGAGGCTCGTGTGGATACCATAGAGAGCCTGAAGACGTCAACTGTTCAGGTTTTGTGATTCGACTCTACAGTTGAGTGAGAGATCTCAATGAAAAATTAGGTATGAAAATTTTCGAACACTGGGTTTGCCCAGTTTCACTTGGATCCTGGAGGGTTTCGGTTAAATTCTGCTGCGCTGTTTGGCTCCCGAAACCCAACATAATTCACCCTTAGAAAATCAACCAAGTGACTAAAAACAACCAGTTGATCTCAAACCTCTTGAGAAGGTTTAAGGTTGGGGTGAATTAGGCCCAGACAGCCTATATGCCAAAGATGAAAGAAAATGGGGTTTCTTGAGTTGCCTTTTTTGAAGTGGTTTTGTAGCTCCATAAAACACTAGGTAGCTCTCTTGGTCATTTTCCTTTGGCATCTTCGAGCCGTCTCTTCAGGCCATCTTTAGTGGTTTGGTTGGAAACTTTAACTTGGCCATTACTCTAAGGATGGGCTACTGGAGCGGAATGTACCTTGATGCTGAAGTCGGTGACAAACTTTAGGAATCCTTTGTCGACAAATTGTGTTCCGTTATTGGCCACCAATATCCTTGGACAACCAAACCTACATATGATGTTTTTCCACATAGATATTTTGATTTTCATAGTTGATATGGATGCCAATGGTTCCATTGTTATCCACTTTGTAAAATAATTTACTACTACTACGCAGTACTTTACCCCTCAGGGGCGGTGGGTAGCGAGCCTATGAGGTTTACACCCTAGACTGCAAAAGGGCTAGGGTAATTTACGGATGTTATGATGTCAGATGGCACCCTTTGAATCACGGCATGGCATAGGCACTTGTTGCAGTTTCTTATGTGCCTTCGTGCTTCCTGCCTTAGGGGACAGCCAAAAATATCCTTTCCAGAGTACAACACCAACCAAAGCATCTATGCCAATGTGATAACCACATCTACCTTCATGTACTTCTCTTAAGATTAACACCATTTCAAACTGTCAGATGCATTTATGAAAGGGGTTGTAGTAACCTTGTTGATATAGTTCTTCACTGATGATGAAATATCTTCCTACCCTTATTTTTGACCTTTAAGGCTTCTAGCAGGTCATCCGGCATCTTTCCTTTAGTGAGATATCTCCAGAGTGGTGCTCTCCATCCTTGCTAGATAGTCAGTACATAGTTTCCATCTATGCTTGGCACTTTTCGCTCTTCAGCGTATCCATTTGCCTTGGCTAAGGGATCTGCTTGCGTGTTCTCTTGTCGAGGCACCTTTTCAATGAGTACTTTATCAAACCTATGTATCATATATTTTACAAGACTACAACATCTTTTCAATCTTGGGACTGTAATGTCATAGTCTCCTTTCAACTGCCAAACTGAAAGTAGGGAGTTGCTGTAGTGTTATGGCCCTTCTAGTGGGAAGCATGATTGAGGAAGGTAAAGTGTTCTAAATTAAGTTTAGAAACTTAATTCAAGTTTACATAGCAAGAATAGAGAAGTTTAGCAAAGTTCACTAAGTTCCAAGAAAAATAAGGCACTAAACAAAGTTCAGTGGCAAAATGGTAATTTTGCATCCTGAATAGTCAGGATGAGTCCCGAGTGTTTTAAAATGAATTTTTAAAACTTAGCTTTCAACCTTAACTCAAACTTGAAGAATAAACAAGAATTTAATCAAGAATGACCAATTTACAAATATGGGAATTTATTTGTAACAAGCTTAATACTTTGACGGCTTTGGGGTTAAGTGAAGGTTTAAGAAACGAAAGTGTGGCTATGGCTATGATAATCTCGTTTCCAGCCTTCTCACCCTCATTTTGCTCTCAAATTAAGCTTGGAATCAAGTGTTCTTGGTGTCAAGAGGTGCAATTCAAAGTATATAAGCTAGGAGGAGTGCATTTCAAGCTTTAAACCATGATTTTGAAGCTTGGAAGGGCATTTTTCCATATCCCCTATTTTTGAGTGAGGTAAGTAATGTGTTCTTGATTGAATTCATGTTATTTACTTGGTTTGGAGCTTGGGTTTTGGTTAGAGAGTGAAGTTTTGGTGATTGGTGCCTTTGTTTTTTATTGGAACTTGTGTAGAACTTTGGTGAGCTTGGTTGATTGAAAAGGAGATTGATTCTTGCTTGTTACTTGGAGTTGAGGTAAGGGAGTTATGTTTTCAAATTCAATTAATGCTATTGGCTTGAGTTTGCTTGAAGGAATTGAGTGATTCTAGCAATAGCATTAGTTAAAGGTTTTGGTTGAATCATGATGGACTAGGAGATTTGGGAGGATTGAATTGATGTTACAAGACATCATAGATTGGCTTGTGATAGTTGGTTGTGATCTATGCAACATGTTCTATGTGTATATAAAATCTAGATGCATTCCAAGCATGTTTGATATGTGTAGGAAGTGTCCAAAGTTCATAGCAACAAAATCAGAGATTTTCTGGGCATTTTCTAGGTTTGGCGATGCGTTGCCAATCCACACGAGTTCCCACGACACGTCGCCAAGACCTCAAAAAATTGGCAGAACATCGACAACTATGGCGACGTGTTGCCAAGACAGCATTTGACACCCGGTTTTGTTTTTGGAATAACTTTTTGCTCCGATGTCTGATTGAGGTGATTCAAGATTCCACGTGAAGCTAAAAGGGAGTACTATCACCTTCTTGTTTTAAAAACACTTAAAATGCCCCAATTTTAGATTTATATTAACTCAAAGTGAAGGCAAGTTTTAAAGGAAACTATGTTGCAATGATCATAACAAGGTATTACTAGCCCAGGTGAGAGGTTTAGAACCCTTGGAAACCTAGCCATGCAGTAGCCATAAGGTTGCAAGGTGAAACCTTGTTCATCTAGTCTACAAGGAGGTCTTATGGCCTAGTCTACAGAAGTTCCATCATGATTCCCCTACACAACAACTAAGGGAAGGCTACATGATTGCGTCAGTAAGCTACGGCTTACTAGGAGCGAGTTAGTGGCTAGAACTCGCTAGGCACGAAGTGACGCCCCGTGAGGAGGACTAGTTTGAGGAGAGGTCTCAAAGGCCTAGTTATATGTGCATATATCAGACCCTCATGCTGTGTGAGCTCACAGCAAGTTTACATATGTTTATCATATATCCAGTCCTAGTAATTTTCTTGCAGGTACACAGAAGACCCCTTACTGAGAATGTTGAATTCTCACTCCCTAGTTATGTTGTGCAGAGATTGAAGTTGTTGGGCCGGGTAATCGTTGAGGATTATCGCGGTATTGCTCTTTTGTGTGTACAGGTATGGCACTTGAGAATCTCTATGATTCTAGTCTACATGGGTACTTGTTGGTTAAGTAACAGTACTAACTAGTGTCTTCCTTTGGCTGTAGAGCCTAGTAGCACTTGGACAAGGGCTTTTGAGACTCGCCACTGGGATGTGTATCCAAGGTGGGAGTTAAGTCAAAAAGATCTCAGTTGAGGCTTGTATTTATTCAATACACTTAGCTGCCTCCATAAACTATGTTTTGAGGAGTCCTAGACTCTAAGATTGCTCTTGGGTGAGGGCATTAGCCTACTTTATGTATGAATGTTCTCACAAGTTGTTATGTGTAGTAAACTCACACAAATGTTGATTTTGTATGCTTTGGCTATTTGTACTTAATTTTTATGAAATTACTTGGCCAAGTTAATGTTTTATGGTTTTAATAAACCAAGTCAAAGCATAAGAGCATGCATCTAGCATATTCTAGGTTAATCAACTAGTGTCATGGGATTTTAATCCGTGCACATATACAGCTAGCGAATTACAATCCACCGTGAGACCAGCTCTCACAGGCTTCCTGGGTAGGGGCCAAGGACGGCAGTGTCATGTAGGCTTAGAGAGATTTAATGCCCACGCTCCTAGCAAGGGACAATCCAGTGATGAGGCCTTCCTCGACTAAAGTTTCCCCAATAACACTAAGGGGTAGTTCAGTGATAAAGTCTACGAGTGCTTGTGCCCTGATCATTTTCCTTGGCTCTTTATCTTTTTCCTCGGCTCATAACTTATGTCATATTCATTGAGCTCTATTCACCATTCTAAAAGTCTTACTAAATCATTTAATTTGTTCATCACATCCCTAAGAGGAAGGTTACTTCGGACAATGATTGAGTGGCCTTGAAAATAAGGGCAAAAGCATCACCCTGAAATAACCAAAGTAAGTGGTTTACATTGGCTCCATGGAGTAATTTACTTACATAATACACAGGCCATTGCTTTCCAAGCACCTCCTTGTGCACTAAAACTAAGCTTATGGCTTTTTCACTAATGGCCAACTACAGGACAGGGGGCTCCCCTTCCATTGGTTGTCTGAGAGTAGGTAACTCAACCAGACAAGCCTCAATTCCCTCATAGGCTATCTAGCATTCTTTGTTGCAGCGTTAACCGGGCCCTCAGTTTTGATGTCATTTCTTTTTCTGCTTTAGTGAGTGTTTTGTCGAATGGTCTGCATTTTTTGCCAAAGCACAAGATAAAGCAGCTTTGGTCTATTACTTTTCCCAGCACCCTTTGTACATCTTTGATCGAGGTAGGAGTTTGGGATTCAAGGAGAGCCTTCACTTTATTTGCATTTGCCTCTATACCACACTCTGAGACCATGAATCCCAGGAATTTACCCCCTTTTACACCGAAGGTGTTAGGTACCTCCTATGTGCTTGGCTTAGACCAAGGAGACATCAAGGAAAACCAAAGAAAATAAAAGAAAATAAAAAAGGGGAGTAAGAGAAGCTCCGGAGACTGGTACAGTGACCTATGTGTAAAACTGGAGACTTTCAGGACATGATTGCACATATAAAATGTACTATGGGAAAGCTGACAGAAAACAGAGAAAGGGGACCAAATTGTACACTTAAATGAGTGATACAATTGAGACTAGCAAACTTGAGTTGGGTAATTCGGCCATGCAAATTTTTATGATGACTAATGCAAGACTAGTCCAATTTTGGGAGACAACAATGATTACTAGTCAAATTCTTGTCTTCCACTAAGTGCACTATTCACTAGTTACTAACAAGCTAACTAGTAGTTTGTCTAGTTCATGGCCGGTTATGCATGTGGCATTTTAGTGGCTTTGGTACTTGTGTTATTACATGCTTGGCATAATAAGCCAAGATTGGACTTGAATGACTAATTAACCAAAAGTTTTAATGGCGGCATTGGACTTATATGGACTTGGAAGACTACTTTGCACCATGCAAAATGGTGGAAGGAAAATGTTGGCATTTAGCTAACTAATAACAAGGTTGATTCGGCCGAAACAAGCCAAAGAGTTCATTTCCTTCACTTGACCGAAACTTGTGAGCTTTGTTCTTGAGTTCTCTCAAGCTAGTCTCGGGTGCAAGCTTCCTTGAAGAGGTGTGAAGCTTGGGTGAAGAAATCAAGCTTGGAGGTGTGTTTTCAGTGCTAGACTACCACAAATTCAAGTTGTTCTTGAAGAATCAAGCTAAGGCTGAGAAGGATCAAGCTAGGGTTCTTGAGGTAACTTCAATGTTTCCTTGAATTCATGGTAGTTCTTCCATGTACAAGGAATTTAAGTGTTTAATTGAAGTTATGTGAAGGATAAATGAGCAAAGGAAGTCTTGGTTTGGAAATGAAATGTTGGCCGAATGTGATGAACAAGTGTTCTTGGTGTTCTTCTTGGAATTCCTGGAAATTAATCCATGTGTGATGCTTGTTGATGGTTGTTTTACCTTGTGTTAGGTTGTTGGAGTGAAGAACATCAAGGTTGTGAAATTTAGTGTGTTGCCCGAAAGTTGAATTTAAGGTAAAACTATGTGTTCTTGTATTTACATGGCATTGATGCCATGAATGATGTTAGTTGATGATTTGATGATCATGTGTTGGATTGGAATGATAAAGAATATGGATGTGTGTGAATGAGCACTATGGCCGAGACTTTGAAATCATGTGTTAAGTGTCCTTTAAATGGGTAACATGGCATTGGTGCCATGAATAATGTTAATTGGTGATTTGAGGAACATGTAATAACTTGGAATGTTAAAGAACATTATTATGTGAAAATGTGTACTTTGGCCGAGAGCTTAACTTGTGGTAACATAGTACATTCCATTTGGTTACATGGTAATGATGCCATGAATGATGTTTAATGATGGTTTGGGTGATTATATAATGGATTGAGTTGATGAGAAACATGATTATGTGAAATGGGAAATTTTGGCCGAGAGCTTGGAATGAAGTGGAATAGTGTATTTCACTTGGATAATTGGAATTAAGGCCATAGATAATGTTTGTTGATGTTTGGAATACCATGTGGTGTGTTGGAATGATGAATGACACATGTATGTGAAATTGAGTGTTTGGCCGAGAGCATAAGTATGTGTGTCTTAGTGTTCTTCATATGAGACATGGTAGTTTAATCCATGATTGTGTGTTGATGATGCCTATGTGATATTATGCTAGGCATTGAGGTTGAGGAACACTTGGATACTTAAAGTTGGCTTGAAACCGAGAGCTATTGAGGTAGGGTTCACTAACACTTGATATTGCTTGGTAATGTTCCATGGTTCAAGTGTTTAGAGTAGCTAAGTGATGGTTAAAATCTGCCATGTGATCTTAGTTGCTTGTTGGGCATATTGGTTACACTTTGGTGTAATGTTGATTAGCTAATTAACTATGGTACATGTACTAGAAATGCAAGTGAATGTGGCCTATTTGCTTGGCATTTTGGGAGCTCCTAATGGAATTGGTGTATTGGTAAGTTTGTGTGCAAGAAATGCACATGAGTACATGTATGACATACATGGCCGAGAGCTATATTGTGGAGTGTGTGTGTGTATCTGTGTGCTTTGGTGCTTGTTTTGTGCTTGCTAACCCTTATGAACCATTTGATTCATTAAACTGCTTTGTATAGGTATATGCATGTTTTTCTTGTCTTGGTGTTTGTTTTGCAGGTTGAGCTAACCAAAAGGGAGGTTAAGCTTTGAGTGCTCCTTCAGCTTAACTAAATAGACTCAATATGAGTTGTGTACGTTTAAAGTGAATCCTACTGAGTTATATGCTCACTGCCCAACTTTATTTTTCAGGCAAGGACATTCGGCCTGAGTAGGACTAAGCTGTTTGTGTGTGTGCTTAATGTTTGTAGTTGCTTGCTTTGCAAGGTATGTGCCAATGTGTGCTTGGCTTAACACTTTGATTCATTTGCAAGTCTTATTCTTTATTTGGCCGAGACTTATAGTGGAAGTTTGCAGGCAGTAGTTGGAGACTTGTCTAGGAGGGCTATGGATACCTGGACTATAGCTTTGATCTTAGTGTTTTCCTTCATGACCATGAATCAAGCTATTGGGTTGGTGTTGCAGTGTGTACTCTTGTATGGCATACTGAAGGTCTTGTTTGACCATTAGGAGACTCGGCATGTATTAACTTGGCATAAATACTTTTGGTTTCATGGCATGTGTGGCCATGTTATGTTTGCTAGGTAGACTACCCTTTTGTTGTTAATATGTGTAGTCATTGACACCTAGACTTATGATGCTTCTTGGGTTTTGTATGCCAAGTTATGCATGGACTATGGATGATATTATGTTAGCCTGTGTTGCTGGATATTATGGGCCAAAGTTTGGCACCTTTATGTGACTAGTTTGGGTTTTGTTTCATGAAAATATGGTGCACCCTTATATGTACCTAATATGGCCGAGATCATCATGAACATATTGTATGTGGTTTTCAAAATCTAAACTAAATCTTGTGGGCTTCTTGGTTGCCATATAGTTAATACACTTGATGCACACCATGTATGCACCTAATTTGCATTAAGTGTTGCCTTGCTTGTAGTGCAAGAAATCAATTGAATCCTTGCTTGTGGAGCAAGTTAAGGGTTTGGGCCTTGCCCTTGCTGCAAGAAATTAATGGAACTTTACTAAAGCCACCTGGGCCACCTCCCAGGCCTCTTAACTGAAGAAAATAAGACTTAAAAGTTATCATAGATTGCTTGGCCGAGAGCTAGAACCTAAATTTTACAATTGGGATTGTGAGCTAGTCTAGGAACTTCTAGGCCAGGGCCTGAGTGAGGTGTGACAGAAGGTGCATTTTTTGGGGTTCAATCGTATGCTGAATTTCCTAAGCTATTCTAAAGTTTCTCATAGATCTTCGATGTGGTCAGGATTGCTTCTGGTCTTAACTATTATGTCATCAACATATACTTTCAAATTTCTATCAATCTACCATTCAAACATCTTGTTCATCAACCATTGGTATGTGGCTCCGTTGTCCTTTAGTACGAAGGGATTTGGACATAATGGAAGGTACCTTCATCGGTGATGAACAAGGTCTTCCTTTGTCAGCTGGGTTCATATGGATCTGATGATACCCACTAAAGGCATCTGGAAAGCTCAACACCTTGTACTCTGATGTGGAATCTACTAGTTGATCTATCGAACCCAGCAGAGTTGACTCTTTTGGGCATGCATCATTTACTTTGGTACAGTCAATGCACATCTAGAGTTTGTCACTCCATTCATTCATGGTAATCACAATGTTCCTTAAGCAATCGGGGTATTCAACCTCCCTTATTACACTACTCCAAGGAGTCACTGGATTTCTTCTTGGATGAAAGCTCTCTTGTTCGGGGCTATGTTTGGATTTTTTTCCTTATGGGTTTCATGAAGGGATCAGCATTGAAACTATGTTGAATTTGTTAGTGTTGTGCCCAAAAGGCCAATCATGAGATGATTGTATTTTTGCACATTGAGTCATGATATTTTATTGAGGCATTAATCCAACAATTATGTTTGTTGTTTTGTTTCTGCGTAAATTAACAAACATAATTGTAACCCTAGATTAATGATATTCTTAAATGTCCCTGGTCTAGTATTATTGTGGAGCGGGTTGCAATAATACATAACAACTAGCATATGTGGAGACTAACATGAGATATGTAGTCTACATATGGGTACAAGTTGGAGAACTTGTGTACTGGACCGACCCACCATGAGAACACTACATGGATCGTTATATGAATGTCATAAGTGATTCTCATAGTGATCATGGTATATGTAGTCCTTCGACCTAAGATCATCAAGGTTCCCTACATGTGAGTCACATATTTTGATACTTTCCTTTGTTGCTCATAACTGAGTGAACTTGAAGGAGGTCATTGGGTATGTCACATATCATGCGGAGGGATTTGTATGATCAAGGTGGGATTTGCTGTCCTATGTAATAGGAGTGATATCTTCGGGCCCCTTGATAGAGTGAGACTTAGAAAATGCATGGCCATGCTCGGATGAGTTGATATATGATATCAATGTCATCAGTTTAACCTGGTCTACTCGGTAATCAGGAAACCAAAGATCGGGCTATATGAGAGTGACACATTCCATGTCTCGTGCTTAGTCTTGATATCTTGGACAAAGGGACAATGGCATATATATCACTGATGATCATAAAGGTTTAGTCGATTCACCGACAATCTTGTCACTTGGGTAGCAATGATGTGTTGCTAGACACCGCTCATTGCTTATGATCATAAATGTGATTTATGATCATTGCCAACATGGCAAGAGCCTATTGGGTCGTACACATATAGCTATTTGGATCATTAGAGTGCATGGGCTAATTATTTGGGTTATGTTTTCACTTTAATTTCGTATTAATAATGGGCCGAAGAGTTGAGCCATTATTAAGCCCGAAATTAAATCCTAATTGGATTAGGGCTTTGAAACCCATTAGGCCTGGAAGTTGAGTCTCACTATAAATACAACTTTTAAGTAAGAAATTCATAGGTCTCCTTGCCCTAGCCTCCAAAAAGGACAGCTACACTTTTCTCTCGCAATTCCTTGGAGGACGCAAGCTAGCACTGCGAGCGCAAAAGAAACGCATCCATCGGGACGGGGTGGAAGCGTGGTGATCCCGAGAGGCTTGTGTGGATACCATAGAGAGCCTGAACACGTCAACTGTTCAGGTTTTGTGATTCGACTCCACAGTTGAGCGAGAGATCTGAACCGAAAATTAGGTATGAAAATTTTCAAACACCCGGTTTACCCCGTTTCACTTGGATCCTGGAGGGTTTCGGTTAAATTCCGCTGTGCTGTTTGGCACCCGTAACCCATCAGAATTTTACTCAGGTTTATTCTGGACATATCTTTCAGAGAGTAGGCGAATAGATCTTTATTTGATTTCAGGAAATGTACAAGTTTAGTTTTTTCCCCATCTCAACTTGGGTTTGAGGCAAAATTGCCAGCCTCCTCCACTTTACCAGCCTTTTATACCTTTTTAAACCTCAAGCCACCAAAGTTTATCCTTAGTTACAAACAAGTCCCCTTTTTTCCTTAGCAACAAGTTAATCTGGGTCGAACCCTGTATATCTAAGTTAAACTTGGGTTAAAAGTAAAATGTAGGCCTTCAAAACTCATTTTTAACACTCGGGATCTAGGCCGACTATTTGAGATACAAACTTACCAATTTGCCCCTAAACCTCGTTTAGTGCCTTAACCTTCTCGAAACTTAGTGAACTTTGTTAAACTTACCAATTCTTGCATTCTGAACTTGAATTAAGGTTCCACACTAGGATTCAAACACTTTACCTTCTTCGAGCAAGCCTCCAACTAAGAGAGCCATTGTTACCCACTTTAGGGTAGTCTAGTTATGGTCCCAAAACTGTGCATTTAAACTCCCAGGTTTGGTGTCTCCTGTACGTCACCAGAACAACATCCCTAGTGTACATACTCAAGTGACACTCTTGAGCACTATGTAAATACATGCGTATTGGTCTAACCATAACACACATATTTACATTTATGCACACTATGGTAGCTAAAAAGGAAAACACTAGCACAAGTCTTAGTTTTCGCTTCCACACATTAGGCAATCTTGTTAAGTTCTAGTGACCAGCTACTGCACCTGTAACTATCACAAATAAACCATATCATTCTAGCCACATAGCACCTGCTCTCTTTGCTCCATTACCAAGTAGAGACTTAGAAATTTTGTTTTACATCAATAGCCCACCTATGGACCAAGTTATGGATTTTTTAAGTTGGTTACAAAATTCTGACCAAATGAACAGTAACTTAGCCAAATTTGCAACATCATATCTTTGGCTATAGTGCTCCAAATTCATAAATACCAAATCTGAGTTCAACCTCTAGATGTTATCTAAGTGTGGTCAAAGTTTCATACAAATATTCCTTCTACACAAGGAGATATAGAACATTAAGTGTAGAGTCAAAATTCTAGTCACTTTATGACCATTTTGCCCATACAAAATTTCATAAGTATGCAAACACTTCATTCACAAGGGGAAAACCCTCCAAAGCTATCCCATATATATCCATTACACATAGGAATTACATTCTGTTACCACCTTACAAAATGGGAGAATTACAAGTATGTCATAATGGCTAAAAACCATTATATTGCGTAATTCTCACCATAGTGATTGAAGTGTGGGGGGCAAAAGGTACGATCAACACCTCCTTAAAAGTGTTCCAAGTTGGTAACTTGGTCCCCAAGAAAAGCCTTAAGGATTGCTTGTTTTTCAAGTAACCTATGGACTTTTTTGTAAGGTTTTGAAAATTCGGGTACTCAATTGCAAAACTCTCAAGAAAGAGACTTGGAGAGTTATGGGAAGGATATGAATGGTATGAAGGTGCTATTGGAAGATCAAATTGCTCATGGAAGACAAGTTTGGACAAAGAAAACACTAAAGGCAATGAGGACCTAAATGTCCTAGTGTAAACCTGAAGGTGTTCAAGCTTTTGACTTAAGTCTAAGGGTGGAATTGTGGGGTTATCCTACTATGGAGAGGCAGCCAAGACTTGATAATTAGTGAAAAATGTTGGGCACATGTGTACCAATGAGTTTAAGACAAAGAAACCATGATTAGTGAAAAGGAAAATGACATAAAGCAAGGTTAAGCTTTTAAGTGTGTTTTGGTGCCCTTAAGCTTATTTAGGGCCATTTAAGTGGCCAAATCACTTATCCCTCTCTCATTTTGTCCTTCCCCAGCCCAAGAACACAGCCATACTTCCTCCATAGCCACCACACCTTCAAACTTGCAATTGATTGAAATTGAAGGCAAAAGGAAGCAATTGGAAGCAAACTAGAGCTATTTCTTGCATACTTCAACGATCACGCTTGATTTTTGGCCTACCCACTTTGGTAAGGGTTCTCTTGCTCTCATGGACTATTTTCTATAATTTTCAAACATCTGTGGAGCTAGGGCTAAGCTTGGAAGAAAGCCATGAGCTTGATGAACCAAGCTTAGTGAGGGGAGTGCACTTATTGAAGGTTTTGTGACCTAGTGTGAAGTGCACAAAGATGGCAGTAAAGTGAGGGTTTCTAGAGCCCAAAAGATAGTACTAACTAGTTTTAATATCCTCCTAAGACCAAGCATTAGCTTCAGGAGGGTGCCATAGCGATTTGGTTATGTTTATTATGTGTTTTATGGACTAACCTATGGTATATGTCGCTGCCACATTTCATGTGTTTGTTGTTTGTGTTTGGCTGCTGCATTTGGTTGCTATATCTTGTATATATGCATTGTGCTTTTTGTGTTTTAGTGTCTTTGGATTCAGGTTTTATTGAGGATCACATTACCTTAAGAAGCCAAGTGTTACCCTTACTAAGTTTCTCAATGAAACTTACTCCCCTCAATTCTGTCATTTCAGGTCCAGCTGAAAGATCACCATCAAACTAACCTTTGTGGTGTGATTTTTTATTTGAAATTTCAGGTACATGAACTTCCATATGTCTAGTTGTGATCTGGAAAGTTTTTTGATTTTAGGAGCACATTTTCTATTTTTAAAGGTGGTACTTATTGTGTTGTGCAGCAGCTGTCCAGCATCCTGTTTCTGGAGTCCATTGTGTCTTAGGCACTCCTGTAACCTAGGGTGTGTATTTAGCAGAGTTAAGACCATATTGTAGTGCATGTAGTGTATTTAAGATGAGACAAGTATGTGAACATTTGAGTAATGTTTTGGCTATGTAAGTGATGTGGTGCAAAGCTGCCTAAGTGTGAATGATAGGCTGCTTACTTGTAAATTCTGTTTTGGCCACATAAAGTTGCTAGATGCAAGAGAATTTAATTAATATGTGCATTGGACATGTATGGGATAGCCTTGGAGGGCTTTCCGCTTGTGAATGAAGTGTTTGCATGGTTTGGAAAAATTGTATGGGCAAAATGGTCTAAAAGTTGCCAGAATTTTGACTCTGGACCTAAAGTTTAATATATCCCTGTGTAGAATGAATCTTGTTATGAAATTCTGAACAAACCTAGATAACATCTAGAGGTTGAACTGGAATTTGGAATTTATGGATTTGGATCCTTGTAGCCAAAGATATGACGTTGCAAAGTTGGCTGAGTTACTGTTCATTTGGTCAGAATTTTGTAACCAGTTTAAAAAATCCATAACTTGGTCCATAGGTGGGCTACTGATGTAAAACAAAATTCCTTGGTTTGCTCTAAGTTTCTACTTGGTAATGGAGGAAATAAAATAGGGGGTATGAGGCTAGAATGATACAGTTTATTTGTGGAAGTTACGGGTGCAGTAGCTGGTCACTAGAACTTAACAAGATTGCCTAATGTGTGGTAGCCAAGATTAAGATTTGTACTAGTGGATGGCCTTCAGCATCATCATTGTGCAACATGGTGAGCTTGGAGCAGTAACTTTCGGTGAGAGGACGCCTGGGTGAGGAACCTCCGGTGGGAGAAGCACTGCGAAGACTCAGAAAAGCGAGGGTTAGGAGCTCCCCGCAGTGTTTTTCTTGGGAGGAGTCTCTGACGCCCAAGTTAGTGTTTGAAGGTAGAGGGTAACTAAGGAGCAGAGTGATTTTTCCTTAGAGTAGGTGATCCCCTTACCAAGGGCATTTCCCGAATATTTATAGGGGAAGTTCGTTTGCCACAGCCTGCCTAGATTGTGACACGTGTTAGGTCAGATGTGGTTCATACTTTCGGGAGAAGGGGAGCCTCTAGCCGACCATAGGCCGCCTTGCCAGGAGTCCAGGTCGTACAAGGGCGGCGTGTCAGGGGCTGTACGAGTATGGTGTGTCAGAGCGTGTCCGAAGGCGGCATGTCGGGGGCTGTACGAGTACGGTGTGTCAGAGACTCCTCAGCTGCTTTGTCATGCACCCACGTGGCCTTTTTGGGGGACCGAACTCCTTCGGGGTACAAAGCTCATTCATGGAGGTGACCTCCACTTGGAGGGAGGACCCTTGTTTGTACAGGGCACCTTCGGGAAAGGCGGTGACTCCTTTTGACCGATGTTGGTCTCATGGGTTTCCTGAGTGGTAGCGCCTTTCCGGCTTATCGGAGGGTGCTGTAGTCCTCTCTTTGCCGGGGTTTTGTCGTGTCTACTATGACCGGAAGTGGCATGCTCATGTGAAGTCCTTCGGGTGCGATAGCCCTTTGGCTATCACATGCCCCCCCATCAGAAAAACCAAAGATGTTCCTTCGGTTTGGGAGTTTGAAGAGCCTTTCTTGTGGTGAGCGATGCTTGGTCTTGTTGCCATGATGGGTTTCCATCCAGAGCCTCCTTCCCCCCAGGATGGAACCATGGTGAACTAAGGTGCCCTACCGGGGTAGTTCCCCTGGTGTTTGAGTGGTGTCCCCGGCTCTTCCGCTGAGGTCACTGTCTGGGGCACGTACTTCTACTGACTTTTCTGTCAGTGAACCGTTTTGTCTTCCCTAGTATACGGCGTGTTACTTCGGGTAAGGTTATATAGGTTGCCAGTTGTCAGGGTCGTGCCCTCGTTGCCTGTGTTGGCTTACCCGTGGCTGCTGATGGGTGGTGAACGGTTACGTCAATTACATTAATTGCATCTCTTTGCCTTTGAGAAGCAATAATGACGACGTTTCACCTGCCCCCTTCGGCCTATACAAACATCTTTTGCCTCAAACCTTCACACTTTTTTCCTTTGCTTTTGTTTGCTCTAGAACTTTCTCTTGTCTTCTTTCTCCTTCCGACGGCGGTTCTAGCGGCAGAGCTATTTTCGGCAACCCTTCACGACGGCGTCTAGGAATCCAGATTTTGGAAAAACTTTCAGTGGGTCTTTCTTTCCAAAGTTCTTTCTTCCTTCCAAAGTCACTTGTTTCATAGTTTTGTTTTTTCGGAGTCCTTCGGTTCTCTCTGTTTTTTTTTTAAGTTTTCCTGAGGTTACCTTTCTTCTCTTTGAGAAATGTCGAACCCTGCTCTACTAATGACCGTCCAACCTATTCCTGAGAGCTTTCTCCCCCTTGAGTCTCATCCATGCTGCACTACTTTGGAGAAAATGATGAAGCGGGTAGCAAAATTCTATCTCCCTACTTACGCTGTCCCAAGGTTATCCACCTCGGTCATGTACAGTTACATGGCCCATTCTGATGAGATCACTGTTTACCAAGCCCAACTGAAGGCTGGTCTTCGGTATCTTCCCCCGCGAATGGTGTGTGAATTCTGCACGTTTCACGAGATTGCCGTGAACCAGCTTCCCCCGAACTCTTATTCTTATTTCAATGCCTTTCTTTGCATGTATGGGGTTTTTAAGATAAAGCCCCACTTTCTTTTCTTCATGCAATACTATAAAGTCCACCCGGTCCCGAACGGTGGCTTCTACTTATTTTTTCCCCGAGGATCCAAGAGCAAGAAGTTCACTTTCACCTTCGGCACAAAGGATAGCTGGCGGGGGTGGCAGAAAAAGTTCTTCTTCCTGTCAGTACCCGAGAGATGGAGCTACATTCCGACCAGATGGGCTTCACGGGTGTTGAAGACTAATGTTGTTGACCCTTGGAAGCTGTTGACCTCAGGGTTGGCCGTGGAGTTTGATGAGTTCAACAAATGCATCCGGGCGGTTGTGGATTAGGACCCCGAGGTCCCTCCGTGCTCCTTATACCCCTTTCCCATGAAGTGGGACCATATGTTTAAAGAGGTCCTTCGGGAACTGGGGGTAATCCATGAGCACAAGTTCGACTTGAACCTGCCCGTGCCTGTTCTCCCGTGGAAGAAAGCATGGTTGGTGATGCTTCTTCCGGCCGAGATCTCGTACGAGGCTTTTGCTGAGAGTAAGTTATCTTCTAGGTTTTGCTACCTGTATTCCTTTTGGACTTACACTGATGTTTTTTCCTTTTACAAAGATGGGCGATCAATCCGCGGAGTTTTACAAGTCCCTTTTTCTCGGCCTGAATAGGGAGCAGACGCGGAGGAAGGCCCCTGCGAAGAGGAAGAAGACTTCCAGGGGGCGTCCAAGCTGAAGAAGGCCAAGGCGGACGTGCTTCCCCCTCCCCCAGATGACGTCGTCGAAGTGCAGGATCAGTCACCTGCCCATTCTCCTGCCCACGCCAATCCACCTTTGGATCCTGCCATCCTCAAGACAGCTTTGAGTCTGGATGTTGCAAATGAGACTTCAGTCGAAAGGAATTCGGCTCAAGAGTTTGAGGAGAGCAGGAGAAGGAATGGTAAGAACATTCCCGGTGAAGTCCATGAAGTGGGCGAGGCCAAGGATGTCGTCACTGAGGTTCCACTAGGTTTGTTCCTTAGCCGTTCCTCTACGAATCTTAGTGTTTTTGCTATCTACGATCTTATAGATGAATGGCTAAGGGATAACGTACTGACGAAACTTCGGCGTGAACTTGCAGAGGAGGCGATACCTGCTCCGTGGGTGGAAGCTCATGCCCGAAAGAGGGCCCTTCGGGATAGCCATGTCCCGAAGGACAAAGTACCGAGGGAGCCCTTTCGTTCTTTCACAGAGGAAATGAATTTGTTCTTTGAGGACAGCCAGTTGATGGCTCCCTAGATGGCGAAGGGTTTGCTGATGAATGCCACCTTCTAGTCGCTCATCGCTGAATGCCTGAACGAGGAGATCTTTGCGGCAAAGATGAGCGAACACGCCACCCAGGTAGATTTCTTCTTTCCTTCTTTAGGGACTTAGAAAAATTTTCTTCTGGGTTTTCGTTGTCGTTTGACCCTTACTCAGGGCTTTTCTTTTTTACAGCTTCTGGCATGCAGCGGATATTTCTGAGCTTGGGTGGCAAAGTAGATTGAGGCTAGTTCTCGGTCCGAGAATTCTCTAAGGAGGGCAAAGGAGTTTTGCGCGAAATACGTCCTCAAGTACGGTGAACTAAACAAAATTGCTAAGGAGGACGTGGAGAATCTTTGGACCGAGCTTTGGGAGAGCAAGAAAGAGCTCTTTCTAGACTTTTTGGCCATGGTTGAGGACCTCGGCGTAAAGTGTGTCGTTCTCTCTTCTGAGAATGAAGCCCTATGGAAGGAAAAGGCAGAAGATGCTGAGAACCTTGTGAAGGTGCTCACTTTGAACGCCAATCGCCAAGCTGAGGTCGACTCGTTGAAGAAGGGGGCCGAGAAAAAGAAGAAGAAGAAACTCGAGAGGTAGGTTGCTGAGCTTACAGCCTAACTGTCAACTCTGAGTGCCGAGAAGGACCAGTCCGACCAGATGATGAAAGTGTCTTATCAAGACGGTTTCTGTTTGGTGCAACATAAACTCCTTTCTCGACACCCCAAACTTGACCTCTCTTTCTTGGCTGCTTTGGATTTTCCCAAGGAGCCCAGGTGGACATGGTCAAAGCTGGAGTTCCTCAACCTCCCTCCTGTTGTGCTCACGCCTTCGGATGCTCCTATCCAAGAGAAAGATACCCATGCCAAAGAAGTACCTGATGCTCTGGCTCAACAATAGGCTTTTTCTTCTTTTTTTTTTCTTGTAATATGCTATCTTGTAATGTTGCCTCAGAACTATGAATGAAATTTTTTTTCTAAGTTCCCATTCTTTCCTTCGATCATTACTCTTCTGAAGTTTGTATAACTCTATGAGCATATTCTCAGCAAACATCAACATCTGAAACCATGCCTTCGAGAGGCTTCGTACTATTGTTCCTTTAGAGATATTTTTACAATATGTGGACTATTTTTTTTGAACGCATTCCGCCGAGTTTTAGGGTTTGCTAAGGAACTAGCACCTTTGGAAAAAAGTCAATGTGCTAGGAGCCTATTCTAGCAATGTGACCATATTTGGTTTATAAACCATGTTTTTATTGGTGATTTCGAGGAGGAGTAATCACAAGTTTTCTTCAGAAAAGATGTCTAACTGTAGAATTTTTTTAAAGAATCTGAATGCCAAGTGTTTTTCAACTCTACTCCCCCAGCATCGCCTAATTTGTAGACCCCTGAGTAGATTTTGTTGAGAACCAGATAAGGTCTACCCCAGTTTGCCCGAAGTACCCCATCTGATGGCCTTCGCGGCTCGAATTCGACCTTTCGGAGGACGAGGTCCCCCTTCTTGATTTTTTTTTCTTCACATGTAATTTGGTAGCATTGGCTATTCTTTGTTGGAAATCCTTCCTCCTGAGCTCGACCATTTCCTGGTGTTTTTCGGTGAGGTCTAGTTTTGCCTTCAAGCCAAGGGTATTTCCTCCTTCGTCGAACACCTGTATTCTTACTGAAGGCCGGATGACCTCAATTGGAATAATGGCTTCTATCCCAAACACGAGCGAGAAAGGAGTTTCTTCTGTGGCCCTTCGGGGAGTTGTACGATAGCTCCATAGTACACTTGGGAGCTCCCCTGGCCATTTCGCCTTTGCCTCCTTTAGCCTTTTTTTCAAGCCATCTTTTATTGTCCTATTGGACACCTCGACTTGCCCATTATTTTGAGGATGAGCTACCAGGGACAATTTTAGTTTTATGCCGAGGTTAGCCACGAATTCTCGGAACCCCTTGTCAGTAAACTGGGTACCATTGTCGGCCACTATTACCCTTGGTATGCCAAATCTGCATATGATGTTCTTCCGAATGACCTTTTAGGTATCCTTGGCCGAGATTGATGCCAAAGGCTCCACTTCGATCCACTTAGTGAAGTAGTCCACTGCAACTATGCAGTACTTCACTCCACCAGGGGCACTTGGGAGAGGCTGATGAGGTCAATACCCTAGACGGTGAAGGGGCAAGGGTAATTTACTGAAGTTATTTTCTTCGAGGGTAACTTCTAGATGTTGGCGTGCCTGTGGCAATTGTCACATTTTCGGACAAATTGCCTTGCATCCTTTCTTAGGGTTGGCCAAAAGTAACCTTGACAAAGTAGTACTCCGGTGAGGGCGTCTGTTCCTATGTGGGAACCACAAGCCCCCTCATGAACTTCTTCGAGGACTGTTCTGACATCCTTTTCACTTATGCACCTCTATAAGGGACTTGCATACCCTTGTCTGTATAGTTTGTCCCCGATGAGGAAGTATATCCCAAAGCATTTTTGTTAGGCTTACCTTCTGAGTGCTTGGCTTAGGCCAAGAAACATAAAGGAAACAAAAAGGAATGAAGTTAAGGACTATGGAAACTAGTATAGTGATGTATATGCAAGGCTGGAAACTTTCAGGACCTAACTGCACATAGAAACTGGACTATGGCAAAACTGACAGAAATCAGAGAAAGGGGACTAAATTGTACACTTAAATTGGTAGTACAATTAAAACTACAAACTTTAAGATGGTGATTTCGGCCATGCAAGTTTTTATGATGACTAGTGCAATACTAGACCAAGTTTGGTGGACAACAATGATAACTAGTCATGCCTTGTCTACCACTGAGGAACTAATCATTATTTAACTAGTTAGA
Organism: Aquilaria sinensis; assembly: GCA_005392925.1. Taxonomy (NCBI): domain Eukaryota; kingdom Viridiplantae; phylum Streptophyta; class Magnoliopsida; order Malvales; family Thymelaeaceae; genus Aquilaria; species Aquilaria sinensis. The sequence goes on along the minus strand of SMDT01001768.1, from coordinate 13,178 downwards.
CTAACTAGTGTTCACACTAGTTGTTATGGCCAATTTTACTTGGAGAAATGGCACCTTGGTACTTGTGTTTGGCATGTGCATGGCATTATGGGCCATGGGGTGACCTAAATGACGAGCTAAACACATGTTTTAGTGGCGGCATTGTAGTCATGTGAAGTTGAAGGCTTCATTGATCCATGCAAATAAATGGAGGCCAAAAGCTAGCATAATGCCAACTTGAGTACAAGTGTCTTGTGGCCGGACCTAGTCAAGGCCATTTGTTTTTCCATTTCGGGTTTCCTTGTTCTTGACTTGGCCGAGAGTTGTTCTTGAGTTCTTCCACAAATTGCTCTTGAATCGAAGCAAATTTGAAGGTAATTGGAAGAGACAAGCTAGCAAAACTGTTTCGGCACTAGACTACTTGGATTCAAGCTTTTGTTCTTGGAGATTCAAGGAAGGCTAAGCCAATCAAGCTAGGGTTTTGAGGTAATTCTTGATATTCCCTTGAATACATGGTAATTCTTCCATGAACAAGGAGTTAAAGTGTTGAATTGATGGAATAATAGGCCAATTTCGTGAAGAACACCTTGGCTTGAAAGTTTAGTGTTGGCCGAAAGTGTTGGATGAGATAATTTGGTGTTCTTGCTTGTTTACATGGAAATTAATCCATGATTAAGGTTTATTGATGCCTAATTAATCTTGTGATAGGCTATTTTGAGTGAAGAACATCAACGTGTGAAAGTTTGATTCTTGGCCGAAAGCTCAACTTGAGGTAATTTCATGTTCTTCCGTTGATTACATGGTAATTGTTCAGTGAACAAGGTTTAATGATGCCTAGATGGTTAAATGCTGGGCTAAATTAGTGAGGAACATCAATGTATGGAAATGTGCATTTGGCCGAGAGTATGAACTACAGTAACTTAGTGTTCTTCTTTGAATACATGGTAGTTGATCCATGAATAAGAGTTATTGATGCCTAATTAATCATTTGGTAGGCTAAATGGAGTGAAAAACACTTGAGCATTGAAGTTGGTATCTTGGCCGAAAGCAATTTGAGGTAGGGTTCACTTAACACTTGATTTTGCTTGGTGAATTACCATGGTTCAAGTGTTTAGAGTGTCTAAGTGATGGTTAAATTTTCCAAATGACCTTAGTTTCTTGATGGGCTATTGTGAATACATTCGGTTTAAGTGTTGATTAGCTAATTGACTATGGTACATGTGTTAGAAATGCTAGTAAATGTGGCTTATTTGCTAAGCATTTTGGAGCTCTAAGTGGATGTGGATTGTTGATGAAGTTATGTGTGCAAAATGCACATGGGCACATGTTATGGAGCACTTGGCCGAGAGCACTTAGTGGTTTGTGTGTGTGTTTTGTGTGCTTTGGTGAATTCTATGTGCTTGCTAAACCAACATTCACTATTATTGCTTATGTGCCTTGGTTATCTAGCATGTATATGTATATGTTTGGTTTTTCTTGTCCTTGTGTTTGTTTTGCAGGTTATGTTGAGCTAATGGGAGGTTAAGCTTTGAGTTGTATACTCAGCTTAACTAAATAAACTCATGATTAAGTTGTATATTAAAGTGAACTCTATTGAGTTTTATACTCACTGCTCATCTTACTTGTTTTCAAGAAAAGACATTCGGCCTGAATAGTGTGTGCTTGCTTTGTGCTTGTGTTTAGTGCTAGCTTGCTTAATTGTCAAGGTATGTGCCAATGTATGCTTGGCTTATTGGTTTTGGTTCATTACAAGTCTTATATCTTGTTGGATGAGACTTATGGACTAAGTTTGCAGGCTTATAGTGTGGGGGACCAGTCTAGGAGAGCATTATGGATACTTGGACTTTAGGTATGATCATAGTGTTCACCTTTATAACAATGAACATGGCAATTGGGTTGGTGTTGCAGTGTGTACTTTTGTATGGGATCCTTAAGGTACTGTTTGACCGTTAGTTGTCATGGGTTGTACTAACTTGGCATGGAAAACTTATGGGTTCATGGCATGTAGCCATGTTGGATACTAGGTAGACTACCATTTTGTGTACATATATGTAGTCTTGGATAGCTAGCTTTGGTGTTGATTTTGTTGGATTTATGTGCCAAGTTATGTGTATGTTGATATGGCTGGTTTTGGACATGTATATATGTTGAATGCTTTGGGCCAAGGTTTGGCACCTTTATGAATGGCTAAGGACTTATGTTTGTGTATGTAATTGTGAACTTCCATGTGTACCTTTGTTGGCCAATAAGAACATATACATGTCAACATGAGGTTTCAAAACCAAAGTAAATACTGTGGGCTTCATGGTTGCCATGTAAGTAGCACACTTGATTGCACACCATATAAGCACTTAAAATTTCATTAAGTGTTGCCTTGCTTGTGATGGCCAGGGGCCTCATCGTTTAGAGTCATGATGATTGGAGGGGAGACTTCTGGGAGGAAGAACGCCTGGTGGAATGGATCTCCCAAAGGAGAGTGCCTGAAAGCTTAGAAACAAAGGGTTAGGAGGCCCCCGAAGTGTTTTTCCGGGGGGGAGCCTCCGACGCCCAAGTCAGTGGTGGCTGAGAGAAAGGCAGAGAGAATAGCACAAAGGGCTGAGGAGTTTCGCCTGGTAATTTTCTCAGAGTGTGGGAGCAGTGTTTTTCCAACCAGCCTCCTGCCAAGTATTAATTCCTGGTATTTATAGGAGCGCCTAGCCCATTCATATCGCGACACGTGTTCGGTCGGATGTTCCTGAATTTCTGGGCGTAGGAGACAGATAGCTGGTAGCAGGTTGCCTTGAGCCATGTGCTCAGATGGGGCATGATGTGATTCTGATGGCGTCAGCGTGGCAGTGCGCCTTTTGAGGCGGATTGTGGCGTCTGCGAATGGATGTGTCAGAGGCTTCCTTAAATGCTTCCATAAATGCTCCTGCCGTACTCCCGAGGTCCCTGGGTGAGGTCGTCCTTTGGTACGGACAGAGCCTCTTCGGGAAACAAGCCCTCAGTTCGGGGGTTCCCAGTTTCAGGGAGTTCCGCCTTCGGGGATATCATGTTCGGCTCGCTATGTCTGGTGCCGCTTTTCCGAAGGCGATCTGTTCACAACCTTGGGGGGGCAAGTAGTGTCCTCGGGTTTTCCTGGCGTGCCGGGCTCGGAGCTCTTCGGCTATCTCCCGAGGTGCATGATCACACCTTTTCTCGGGTAGCGCCAGCTTCTTCTGGCCATTCTTGTGGCAGGGAGTTCGGCCAGATAGAGGCGATAGCGTTTGGCTATCACATGCCCCCCTTTGGAAAGCCGAAGTGAAGACTTCGGTTTTGCATCTCTTTCCGAGGTTGTTTATGGGAGTCTCTTTGGAAGCTTAACCTGTTCCGAGGATGCGCCTTTTGCCCGAAGATCATGGGCTCTTCGGCCTTGGCCTGTTCTTTGGTGTCTTCGAGGCGGAGCCTGTGCCGAAGATACACCTCTTGCCCGAAGGTCATGGGCTGTTCGGCCATAGCCTGTCTCTTGGCGTCCTCGAGTTGGCCTGCTCTTTGTTTCTGCAGGTCTGTTTGGCCAAGCGTGTCAGTCTGAGCGGCGCGTCCCAGTTTTCCAGGGATGTCAGAAGACGTGTCCCAGTTTTCAAGGGACGTTTGGAGGACGTGTCCACCATTTTTCCACAGCGGTTGACACGTGGTGCTTTGCCATTGGAGGAGAGTCACGTCGGTTACAGAGGGCACGCCTTTTCAGGTGCAGAGAGCAGTTACGGCGACGGTTCGCCTCCAAAGGGTACTTATGACGATGTTTCGGTTACCCACCTCTGGCTTTATAAATAGCCCATTCCATCATAAGTTCCCTTTGCTTTTTCTTCTGCTCTTTTCTCTGCTTTGCCCCTGTTCTTGCATTTTCTTGCTTTCTGTGGCGGAGCTACCTTAATCAGAGCTTTTTTCCAGCCAACTTTCACGACGGCGTCCTCAGATTTTGGCAAATCTTTCGGTGGGTTTTTGTTTTCCAGAGTGTTTTGATCCCTCTGTTCTTTTGAGTTTTTCTCTGGAAACTGTTTTCTTCCGTTTTCAAACTCGTTTTCATGTCGAAAATGCCCATTCCTGAGAGCTGGCAGCCTCTTTTAGCCCATCCTTGTTGCACCACCCCTGCAAAGTTAGAGAGGTGGAAGAAAAAATTCTTTCTTCCCTCTTACGCCATTACTAGGCTGCCTCGTTCTAGCCATTATGCTTTTTCAAACCATAGTAAGGAGGTTACCGTTTTTCGAGCCCAGCTGAAGGCCGGTCTTCGGTATCCTCCCCCGAAGATGGTGTGCGAGTTCTGCAAATTTCATGGCATTGCTGTGAACCAGCTTCCCCCGAACTCGTTCTGCTATTTTAACGCCTACCTCTGCATGTGTGGCGTCTTCGGGATAGAACCCCATTTCATAATCTTTATGCAGTACTACAAGCTCTCTGTGGTCCCGAAGGGTGGCTTCTATTTCATGCTACCTCGGGGATCCGGGAGCAAGAAATTCATGTTCACCTTCGCCACTAAGGATAGCTGGCGGGGGTGGCAACAACAGAAGTTCTTCTTCCTGAAGATGGACGAGGCCTGGTCGTACGTTCCGACCAAATGGGCTCAGGGAACACTGGATGTGGACGTTGTTGATCCGAGGATGCTGCTGACCCCAGAGTTGGCTCCCGTGTTCGCGGATTTCGACGCCCGCATTCGGGCTGTCTCTGACTGGGATCCCGAGGTCGCTCCGCGCGCCCTTTACCCTTTTCCAATCAACTGGAAGTTGATGACCGAAGAGGTCCTTCGGGAACTAAAGGTGGTAAAGGAGCACAAGACTGACCTCAAGATGCCAGCTCCTGCCATCGCCGGGAAGGATTCCTGGTTGGTCAAGCTTCTTAAGGAGGAGATTTCTTTCGAAACGCTTGTCGAAAGTGAGTCATCTTCTACTCCTTTGCTGTTTTTTCCTCGGACTTACGCTGATGTTTCTCTCCTTTTTCAGAGATGGGCGACGGGACTGCCGCCTATTACAAGTCCCTTTTCACCGGCCAAGTGGAGAAGGGCGATCAGACGAAGAAGGCGGCTTCCCGAAGGCGAAAGTCTACTGTGCTGGTCCCTCGGGGGCGAAGAAGACTGTTATTTCTTCCCATTTGGAAAGTATTAGGGAGGGAAACGGGCAACTTCGCCGCCTGAGATTCGGCCGAGGTCTGCTCAGGTTCCTCTAGAAGAAATTCCCGAGGAGACTGCTGAGGAGCCTGGGACAGCCGAGATTCCGGCGCCTGAGACTGCTGCTTCCGAGGTCCCTTCAACCGACGTCCCTCCTCAAAGTCCTACTGCGTCGCAGGCCCTCCTTGATGTAGTGGTAGAAGTACCTTCTGCCGAGGAGCGGCGCAGGCGGAAGGGCAAGGGCATTTCAACCGAGGAGGCCGAGGACTCCGAGGACGTCGTTGCCGAGGTTCCACCAGGTTTGTTTCCAGACAAAGTGTACTTCCTTTGTTTTTTCTGGATTGCCTTCTTTGTCTTTAATCTCCTTCTCATTTTTGCCACGCAGGGGAGTTGACTACCCCTGACTGGCCGGCCGAACATGCTCGGAAGCGAGCTCTTCGGGACGCCAAAATCCCGCAAGGGAAGATACCCAAAGAGCCTTTCTGGACGTTCACGGAGGACATGAATTTGTACTCCGAGGACGTTCCTCAAATGGCTAAGGAAATTTCGAAGGGGGTGCTCACCGAGGCCTCCTTCAAGGCTATAGCGGCGGCCCATCCGGGGGATAACACCCTCGCCGCAAAGATCACCGAGCACGCTGCTCAGGTATATCCTTCACAGCTCTTTCCCTTCAATTTTTTCCTAAGTGTTTGGCTCTTACTGACCTTGCGTTTTATCTTTTTGCAGCTGCTGGGGTACGCCGGCTTTCTCCGAGTTCGGGTGGCCAGGGAGGTTGCCTTCCGAACTTCGGCCACTCAGACCATGAATGAGGCGAGGATCGCACTCGCGGAGTCGGCCGCCAAAAACCAGCAGCTGAAAGAGGCTGCTGAGAAAGAAGTGACTGCCCTTCGGGAGGAGTTCCGGAAGGAAAAAGAAGAATTTCAAAAGGTCTCCTCCCAGAAGATTGCTGACCTCGGTGAACAAATAAAGGGGATGCTCGCCGCCAACGAAGATCTTCTCAAGCACAAGGCTGGTTCTGACAGCCTTATAATGTCGTTGACGAGTGAGAATAAAACTCTCCGGGCTGAGGTCGAGTCTTTGAAGAAGGGGTCCAAGGGGACGCTGGAGATAAAGGCGCTGAAGGAGGAGATCCCTGAACTGGAGGACGAGCTTGACGACCTCGAGCTTGATAAGAACGAGTCTGATCAAATGGCGAAGGTTGCCTTTCAGGACGGCTTCTGCCTTGCTCGTCACCAGGTTCTCCAGAGGTTCCCAGATTTAGACCTCTCTTTTCTGGAGGCCCTATATATTCCTGAGGGACCTCGGTGGGAATGGTCCAAGGTCGAGCATCTGAAACTTCCTCCTTCAATGCCGGCGCGAAAGGTGGTGGAAAAGGGCGGGCCAGCGAGTGGCTTTCGGGACGCCGCGAACCCTTAGGCTATTTTTTAGGGCCCCTTTTCCTTCCCTTCTACTTTGTACTCCTTCTTCGGTCACTTCTTCTGTAAAGCAACTTTGCTCTTAATGAAGATTTTTTTTGGCTAAGTCTTTTCTTGCAAGTTTCTTCATTTCCATTGTCCCGAACACGTTCGCTCAAGAGACTTCGGAAAACCTGCGATCAAAGAAACTCTTTTACCTTCCCTTGGCCGAGCCTGTTTGCTCCAGAGGCTTTCTGGAAGGTCTGAAAAAATTTGACTAAGTCTTTTTGCAGGCTTTTGCATTTCCAATTTGTCCCGAACATGATTGCTCAAGGGACTTCGGAAAACCTTTAGTCAAATTTTTGTTTTTCCAGTTGTCCCGAGCATGTTTGCTCAAGGGACTTCGGAAATCCTTTCGCGAGATTGTTCACTTTCCATTTTCCCGAGCACGTTCGCTCAAAGGAGTTCAGAAAATTATCTCTGCGTTGGCTATGGCGAGTACTTCTGCGAGATTTTTGTTTTCCATCTTTCCCGAGCGTGATGGCTCAAGGGACTTCGGAAAGTCATATCTACGCTTTATCATGGCGAGCATCTTCGCGGAATTCTGCTTTGCACAATTTTGGATACTTAAGAACTTTCCTTAAGAGCATTCTGTACTTACAATTCCTCCGCTTTATCTTAGGTGTAGAATTTTTTCAAGGCGTCTGAGTGCCAAGTGTTTTTCAATTCTACTCCTTCGGCGTCGCCAAGTTTGTACACGCCTTTTCGTACTTCGGCGAGAACCAGATAAGGTCCTTCCCAGTTTGCGCGAAGTACTCCGTGGGACGGCCTTCGGGGTGCAAAGTCAGCCTTTCGGAGAACGAGGTCTCCCTTCTTGATTTCTTTTGGCCTGGCCCGTAAGTTTATAGCCGCGGCCACTCTTTGCTGAAAAGCTTTTCTTCTCAGCTCGGCTATTTCTCTGTGTTCGCCGACGAGGTCGAGCTTGGTTCTGAGGCCGAGGTCGTTTCCACCTTCATCAAATACTTGCACCCGTATTGATGGTCTGACTATCTCGACTGGGATAATGGCCTCTGTCCCGAAGACTAGTGAAAAGGGAGTTTCCCCTGTGGCTCTTCGGGGCGTCGTTCGGTAGCTCCATAATACGCTTTGGAGTTCTCCTGGCCATTTCCCTTTTGCTTCTCCCAGTCTCTTTTTCAGGCCATCTTTTATGGTCCTGTTCGATACTTCCACCTGCCTGTTACTTTGGGGGTGAGCTACTGGGGCGAAGTGCATCTTTATTCCGAGGTCGCTGATAAATTCCTGGAATCCTTTGTCTATGAATTGGGATCCATTATCAGCTACTAGTACCCTCGGTATGCCAAATCTGCATACGATGTTCTTCCATACGAACTTCTGCACTTCTTTTGCCGAGATAGTTGCTAGTGGTTCTGCCTCCACCCACTTTGAGAAATAGTCCACTGCTACCACGCAGAATTTCACGCCTCCGGGTGCTGTGGGGAGTGGCCCAATAAGGTCTATACCCCAGACTGCGAAGGGCCAAGGATAGTCTGCCGAAGTTACCATTTCCGAGGGTGTCCTCTGGATTTTTGCATGTCTCTGGCAACTACCACACTTCTGGACGAACTGTCTTGCGTCCTTTCTCAGGGTAGGCCAGAAGTATCCTTGGCGGAGTATCACTGCTGCAAGGGCATCAGTTCCAATGTGTGAACCACACATGCCTTCGTGAACTTCTTCAAGGACCATTTCAGTATCCTCTTCATCCACACATCTTTGCAGCGGATTCGCATATCCCTGCCGGTATAACTCTTCGCCAATCAGGAAGAATCTTCCGGAGCGTCTTCGCAGTCTTGCAGCATCGCCGGGGTCTTCGGGGAGCAAATTCTCTGCGAGGTATCTTTTTATTGGGTCTTTCCACCCTGTTCCCGAGGTCGCCATGCTCAGCACTGAGATGCTCGGATGGTCTAGCACCTCGGTGTATGTTTTCGACTTCGCCAAGCAATCTGCCTCAGTGTTATTCCGCCGAGGTACATTTTCGATCCGTACGGCGTCAAACTCTTGGATGAGCTTTGCTACCAGCTCGTGGTATTTTGCCAAGATTGGGTCCTTCGCCCCATAATCTCCTGCCGTCTGCCGAACTACCAGCTGGGAATCGCTGTGAGCCTTTAAGTTTCTCACGCCAATCTTTCTGGCCAAGCGTAATCCCGCTATGAGGGCTTCATACTCAGCTACATTGTTGGTGACGTTGAAGCTGAACTTGATAGCCTTCATTACCTCCAGGCCTTCGGGGCCCCTGATAATTACTCCAGCTCCCTGGTGTTCGGACCCCGAGGCTCCGTCTACGTGCAAGGTCCATTCTGGCTCACCCTCTTTTGGATCTGAATGGCTCTCCTCAGTGGTGGGTATTTCGGCGATAAAATCTGCCAGTGCTTGAGCTTTTATGGCCTTCCGAGGCTCATACGTGATTTCGTGTTCGCCCAGCTCTATGCACCACTTGGAGAGCCTTCCCGAATGATCAACTCTCTTCATGACATCCCGTAGCGGCAGACTACTTCGGACGATGATGGGGTGAGCCTGAAAGTATGGTCGCAGCCTTCTCCCTGCAAGCACCAAGGCGTATATAGCTTTTTGAAGCAAAGGGTACCTGATTTCGGCGCCATGCAGGGACTTGCTGACATAGTAGACCGGCCATTGCTTTGGCCCTTCTTCTTTCATGAGGACCGAGCTCACAGCTTTTTCTGTGACGGCGAGGTACAGTACGAGGGGCTCTCCCTCCCGAGGTTGTCGCAGAGTCGGCAGGCTGGCCAAGTAGACTTTGAGTTCTTCCCAGGCTTTTTGGCAATCTTCATCCCAAGGATGATCATTTCTTCCGAGGTTGCCTTCCATTTTTGCTGCCTTTGTGAGGACTTTGAAGAAAGGTCGACACCTATCTCCGTACCTGGAAATAAATCTGCTCAGAGAGGTTATTCTTCCGGTGAGTCTCTGCACGTCTTTGACTGTGGCAGGAGTTCGGAACTCAAGCAGAGCCTTAATCTTCTCGGGGCTAGCATCGATGCCTCTTTTGGATACCATGTACCCAAGGAATTTTCCCGAGGTCACCCCGAAGATGCACTTCTTAGGATTAAGGCGGATCCCGAAGGCTCTAAGCTTTTGGAAGGTTTCCTCTAAATCTGCAACGTGGTAGCCAGGCAGCTTGCTCTTGACTATCATATCATCAACATACACCTCCATGTTTCTCCCCATTTGGTCTTTGAAGACCTTGTTCATCAGCCTCTGGTAGATGGCTCCTGCATTTTGGAGCCCGAAGGGCATCCTGATATAGCAATATGTTCCTCCCTCGGTGATGAAGGCAGTCTTCTCTTCATCTTCGGGGTCCATCCTTATTTGATGGTAGCCACTGAAGGCGTTTAGGAAACTAAGGAGCCCATATTCAGCAGTTGAATCTACCAGTTGATCTATTGGCGGCAGAGGGTATGAGTCTTTCGGGCAAGCATCGTTCAAGTTTCTGAAGTCGATGCACATCCGGAGTTTGCTGCTACCTTCTTTTGTGGCAATGACCACGTTGCTTAACCATTCGGGGTACTTCACCTCCCTGATAACTTCAGCATCTAGGAGACGCTGGACTTCGGTTTTGACAAAGTTGCTTTTGTGGGCTGAGATGCTCCGTTTCTTTTTCCGGACAGGTTTTGCTTCCGGGCTTACTTTGAGGCTATGCTGTATTATGCCAGGGTTTACTCCTGGCATATCTTTCGGCGAGTAGGCAAACAGATCTTTATTTTCCAGCAGAAAGGATACAAGTTTTTCCTTGTCACCTTCGGCCAAGCTCTTCCCTATTCGGGTAGATTGACCTGGGACAAGCTCTACTGCTTCCGTTTCTGCTTTGGCGAGATCTTCTTCTTTGCCTTTTTCTAGCGCCTTTGCCTCCATCGTTTGCGCGAGGTTGCTCGCCGGAGCTTTTCGTGCTTTTACAAACACCTTTCTTACCTCGGCTTGGTCTAGGAAGACCTCTGCATCTCCATCCTTGGTCGCGAATGTGACAGTCAAGTACTTCACATCAGGGCGAATATGCAGGTTCCCCATTGTCTGCCTTCCAAGGATGGCGTTGTACGAGGACGGGACGTCCATGACGATGAACCTCGCCATTGTGGAGGCGTACAACTCAGCTGCTCCGTCTACCGAAGTCCCTCTCATCATCAGTGGGAGGTCGATCCATCCGAGGACGGGCAGTTCGGATGGTCCAACCCCGAAGGTGGGCGAGGTGACAGGCTTAAGTTCGCTGCTGGAGATGCCCAAGCTCGGCAGTAAGTGCGAGAATAGGACGTCAGCATTTGAGCCATCATCAAGCAACACTCTCTTGACGTCCCAGTTCCCTATTCTCGCCATTATCAGCAGCGGGTCGTCGTGGGGGAAGACGACGGTGGAGCCATCTTTGCGAGCCAGTTTCTTTGATGGACTTTGATACTCCATAACTGCAATTTCTCTGGCCTTCCGCTTTCTTTCCGAGGATGGGAGCCCCGTGGTGATGGTTTGGATAACCCCTGCCGGAGGTGGAGGGCGCCTTTTTGGACTTCGGTTTCTCCGCCTGTCGGAGTCATAGTCCTCATCTTCGGCCCTTTCTTCCTCCACTTTTCTGCCTTTCGGGGATGGCATCCGCAGGTATTTCCGAAGTTGGCCCTGCTTTATCAGCGACTCTATGTACTTCTTCAGCTGGAAGCAATCTTCGGTGTCATGACCGTGGTCGCGATGAAACTGGCAGAACTTCTTGGCATTCTTCTTATTATCGGCGGCCATGGCCCTTGGCCGCCGAATCTGCGTCCCTTGCCTTTCCAGCGCCATGAGAATGTTGGTCCGTGTAGTGCTCAATGGTGTGAAACTTTGGGGTTTCCTTCCCCGCATCCTCCGAGGTCGTCCTGCTTGTTCGGTCGGATGCCGAGCTTGCTGATTGGACCCATCGGCGCGGTGGTGATCGGGCTTCGGCCCTGCCATTCTTAGTTCCTCGGCGGTCATGTGCTGTTCTGCCCTTCGGTAAAATTCTCTGAGGGTCTCCGGGGGGTCCTTTGAGAACTCGTAGAATAGCTGTGAGTCTCGCCGAAGGCCCCGTGTCATGGCAAGAATGCGGATTTCGGGCCGGAAGTCTGGGATGCTCAGAGCTTCCCTATTGAATCTTTCGACATAGTCTCGGATGGTTTCTCCCTTCCTCTGCTCTATGTCGAACATCTGGACAGGCATCTTCGCAGTAGGTCGACTCCCAATGAATTGCTGTGTGAAGGCCTTGGACAACTCCTGGAACTCAGTAATGGTCCCTGAGGGCAAGGAATTGTACCAAGCAGTTGCTGGCCCTGTGAGGGTGACTTCGAAGCATTTGCACATGGTAGCGTCATCAGCACCGTGCATTATCATGCTGCGTCTGTACTTCGTCAGATGGGCCACTGGATCAGTACGACCATCATAAATCTCCAACCAAGGTACTCTGAAGTCACCTGGCATAGCTGCCTCAACAACGGCCTGAATGAATGGGGAGACATCTTCGCAGAATGTTCCCGAGAGTCTGCCCAAACGGGTTTTCTGGCCACTTGTTTCTCCACCCTGTCTAGCCGTGCTAATATCCTCTCCATAAGCACTGTGGCGCTAGGCCCTTCTTCAGGGAAGAGAGATTTCCGGCGCCTCTTCGGGGAGCGAGTTCGGCACTGAGGGGACAGGGACCTCACTTCAGGGAATGAAGATCGTCGCTGCGCCTCTTCAGGCGACGAACTTCTTCCTCAGGCGACGAACTGCTTCTGTGAGACTCTCGGTCGCTTGGACCTCGGTTCTGTCCCACAGGCGCTGTTTCCCGAGGGGAGTATTTTCTGTGGACGATTCTTCGCGCGGATCTCCGCTTCCCAAACTGCAATGAGTAGACTTTGGGCTTTTCTCCCGAGGGCGTCCTGGTGAGGGAGGTCTCTGGGCCTGTGCTTGCTGTGGCCACCTTCGGTCGATCTGCTGTGTCATTTCAGACACGACCGAATGCTGAAAGTCTTTCAGGAAGCTCATAGTGATTACTAGAGGGCGATCTTCCTCGGGCACAGAAATCTCTGGGAGTGTTTGCTCAGCAGCCGGTTGTGTCTCAGGCGTGGACGGGGACCTTGGGAGTCCCTTGTCCTTAGAACGCCGAGTCTCAACGACGGCGATCTCAGAGCAGGTTCCCACAGACGGCGCGAAATGATGCACAAGGGCCTCATCGTTGGTAGTCATGGTGACTGATGGATGGACTCCCGGAGAGGAAGAACGCCTGGTGACAACCGTTCTGGGGAGGAAGAACACCTGGTGGCCAGCTTGCCCAAGGGAGTGTGCCTGAAAGCTTAGAAACAAGGGGTTAGGAGGCCCCCGGAGTGTTTTTCCGGGGGGGGAGCCTCCGACGCCCAAGTCAGTGGTTGGCTGAGAGAAAGGCAGAGGAAATAGCACAAAGGGCTGAGGAGTCTTGCCTGGTAATTTTCTCATAGTGTGGGAGCAGTATTTTGCCAACCAGCCTCCTACCAAGTATTTAATTCCTGGTATTTATAGGAGCGCCTAGCCCGTTCAGATCGCAACACGTGTTCGGTCGGATGTTCCTGAATTTCTGGGCATAGGAGATAGATAGCTGATAGCAGGTTGCCTTGAGCCGTGTGCTGAGATGGGCCATCATATGATTTTGATGCCGTCAGCGTGGCAGT
>SMDT01001767.1:0-70932 GCA_005392925.1 Aquilaria sinensis | reverse complement strand
CCTATATGGATTAAGATTCTTGCAGTAGTTGGAAAAACCCTAGCTTTTTTCGGATTCGGCCTGTTCTGGCACCGAAAGTAAGGTATTTTTGGTGGCTCGAATGGAGGAGTCTCGGGTGCCTACTTGCTCGAAATAGAAGATTTCGGGCTAAACAATTGTAAGAAATTTTTTTGCCCTGGGGGCACTGCCCCCACAAAGGCAGCTCCCCTTGACCCCATCAACTAACTGGTCAGCAGAACCACCGCCTGCTAACCGGCCAGCGGGACCGCCGTATGCGAAGCGCCACTTAAATAAAAACTGGTTAATCAACGCGCGTCAATTGGCATGCATTTTTGTTGAATGAGATTTGACATGATATGCTGATTGTTGTTTGAAGCATGGTGCATGGTTGTAGCCCTTGATTGGTTGTACTTGTAAATACTGCCTGCAAGTCGTGCCTTCTCTTGTTACTCTCATTGTACATTCTCTTCTCACTTTACTCCCCTCGAATGTAACTCGAGGTTTCTATTATTGATGTAATAGTGCATTATGGGATCATCCAAGGTATGTCTAAGGATCATCCAAGGTGGTATGTCCAAGGAGATGACAACAAAAGGGCAACCAAGAAAGGAAGAGAAGGAGCTTGTGAAGACCCTTTTCTTTTCTTAGGCTTTTATGATATTCTCATTGGCTTGAGAATATCGCATAGTTTGGGCTATAACCATGTCACGTTTACTTTCTTGAACGCATGAGATGCATGTTTTATATTTGTATGTGATGCATGTATAAGACAACCGGAGATAACAAATTGGTGAGATCAAACGAAAAAAAATCCCTCAAACAAATATTAAGTCATAAATGTGATGCCTTCCAAATGTTGGCACTCGTCAAGACTTTGATCAACATTAGGTGGGTTTGCCAAAGCAAAGCACCTATGTTCATCTTGGTAAGGCGCGATGGGATAATAATGATATCCAAATTGCTAACTTTGGGTCTGACTTAACTAAGTCATCCTAATAGGATTAGGGACTTAGAGGCATAGAGTTGGGCTTAAGCTCATGAGATGAGCTTGGACAAGTGTTGTTCACCCAACTATCCAAGAGTTGCATATGATGCAATTGGCAAGGAGTTGCCTACCTAAATAGCTGTAACTTGAGAGAAAAGCCAAAGCTGACTCAAGTTGTGGTCAAATATGGATCTTGGCCCACTAGAATAGCTTAGCGCCGAGGTGTTCAAAAATAATATCGAGGGTCATTATTTTGAGGGAAATAGTGGAGTATCATTTAATAAAAGTCCTTATTAAATGAATTAAAATACATGACTTTTACACTGCATATTTACTGTTGTAGATAACCATGGCACAAAACACATCGACACTTTTATTGGATCAATCCTTGAGAAGAAAAAACTAAATGGGACCAACTTTGTCAAATGGTACCGAAACTTGAGGATAGTCCTCAAACAAGAAAGAAAGACTTATGTCCTTGAGTAGCCAATTCCGAATGAGCCTGCTGCCACTGCTCCAAGAATTGAAAGGGATGCTCACAAGTGGCATTCTAATGATGCTTTGGATGTTGCATGCCTCATGCTTATTACCATGGAATCTGAGCTTCAGAAGCAACATGAGAACATGGGGGCGTTCGATGTGATTGAACATCTCAAAATGCTTTTGCAAGAGCAAGCTAGGCATGAGAGGTTTGAGACCTCTAAGGCATTGTTTCAGTGCAAGATGTCTGAGGGAAGTCCCGTGGGTCCTCATGTGCTCAAGATGATTGGGTACATTGAGAATATTGAGAATTTCAGATTTGCTCTTCAAAAAGAGCTGGCTATTGATGTAGTCTTGCAATCGTTGCCTGAAAGCTATAGTCAGTTCGTCATGAACTATAACATGAATGACTTTGACAAGTCCCTCCCTGATTTGCTCAACATGTTGAGAACTGCTGAGCAAAACCTTAAGAAGGCTAAGCCCATTTTGATGGTTCAAAAGGGCAAGGGAAAGGGAAAAGCCAACAAGAAGAAGGATAAAGCTAATGGAAAGTCCAATGCTAATTCTTTTTCAACTGTACTGAAACCAAAGGGTGGTGTGGCAAAGGAAGGGGAGTGCTTCCATTGTAAGCAACCTGGACACTGAAAGCACAACTGCAAGCACTATCTTGAAGAATTTGCTAAGGAAAAGGGAAGTAAGACTTCCACTTCAGGTATTTTTGTTATAAAGGCTAACTTTTCTACTTCCTCATCTTGGGTATTGGATACTGGTTGTGGATCTCACATTTGTGCAAATGTGCAGGATCTAAGTAGAAGTAGAAGATTGGCCCGAGGTGAAGTGGACCTACGTGTTGGAAATGGAGCAAGGGTTGCTGCCTTAGCCGTAGGGACTTATGTTCTCACTTTACCTAGTGGATTAGTTTTAGAATTAGACAACTGCTTCTTTGTGCCTACTTTTAGTAGAAATTTGATTTCTGTTTCTTGTTTGGACAAGAAAGGTTTTTCATTTATAATAAAGGACAAATGTTGTTCTATTTATTTGAATGAAATCTTTTATGGTAGCGCTCAACTCAGCAATGGCTTGTATGTTCTAGACCTCGAAGATCCAATCTATAATGTGAATACCAAGAAGGTCAGATTAAATGATTCAAACCTGACCTATCTCTGGCACTGTCGCTTGGGCCATATAAATGAGACCCGCATATCCAAGCTCCATAAGGATGGACTCTTGGACTCATTTGATTTTGAATCATATGAGACATGTGAGTCATGTTTGTTGGGCAAGATGACCAAAGCCCCATTCATAGGGCAAAGTGAAAGGGCTAATGACTTACTAGGACTCATACATAGTGATGTATGTGGCCCTATGTCTACACAAGCTAGAGGAGGTTTCCAATACTTCATTACTTTCACTGATGACTTTAGCAGATATGGCTATGTGTATCTTATGAGACACAAGTCAGAATCCTTTGAAAAGTTCAAAGAATTCAAGAATGAAGTAGAGAATCAACTCGAGAAGAGTATCAAAGTGCTTCGATCAGATCGAGGTGGAGAGTACTTGGATCGAGAATTCCTTGACTATCTGAAGGAGTGTGGTATAGTATCACAACTCACTCCACCAGGTACACCTCAATGGAATGGTGTATCTGAAAGGAGAAATCGAACTCTGTTAGACATGGTTCGCTCTATGATGAGTCAAGCTGACCTTCCAAACTCCTTTTGGGGACATGCTCTAGAGACAGCCGCTTTTACACTAAACCGAGTTCCATCTAAATCGGTTCAAAAGACACCATATGAGATATGGAGTGGGAGGCGTCCCAATTTGTCTTTTATGAAGATTTGGGGCTATGACGCTTATGTGAAACGTCAATCCTCTGACAAACTAGGGCCCAAATCTCAAAAATGCCTTTTTGTTGGGTATCCCAAAGAAACAAAGGGTTACTATTTCTACAATCCTTCTGAGCAAAAAGTGTTTGTTGCTCGAACTGGTGTCTTTTTAGAGAAAGAGTTTATCTCTAAAGAAACTAGTGGGAGGAAAGTAGAACTTGAAGAAATTCAAGAACAACAAGGAGACATCGAACCTGAAATGGAACCTGAACAGACACCACAAGATGTTGTGGTTCAAGAGTCTGTTCCTGTAGCACAGAGCCCACGTAGGTCTGGTAGGATTCGGCGTGAGCCCGAGAGATATGGATTTCTCATGACTCACACTGGTGATGTGATGCTCATGGATCAGGATGAGCCCACAACCTACCAACAAGCTATGTCGGGGCCTGACTCTGAGAAGTGGCTAGTGGCCATGAAATCCGAGATGGAATCCATGTATGAAAACCAAGTATGGACTTTGGTTGACCCACCTGAAGGGGTAAAACCCATAGGGTGCAAATGGGTTTTCAAGAAGAAAACTGACATGGATGGTAATGTGATTACCTTTAAGGGACGATTGGTTGCAAAAGGTTTCAAGCAAATTCATGGTATTGACTATGATGAAACTTTTTCACCAGTTGCTATGCTTAAATCCATCCAAATTTTGTTTGCTATTGCTGCACACTATGATTATGAGATATGGCAAATGGATGTCAAAACTGCATTCCTAAATGGAAAGCTACTTGAGGATGTGTACATGACACAACTTGAGGGTTTTGTCACTCATGAGAATGCCAATAAAGTGTGCAAGTTGCAAAGGTCCATTTATGGACTGAAGCAAGCTTCTCGAAGTTGGAATCTTCATTTTGATGAAGCAATCAAATAGTTTGGTTTTATCAAAAATGAAGATGAACCTTGTGTCTACAAGAAGGTTAGTGGGAGCGCTATTGTCTTCTTGGTGTTGTATGTAGATGACATACTACTCATCGGGAATGACATTCCTGAGCTACAGTCTGTGCAGACTTGGCTGGGGAAATGTTTCTCTATGAAGGACTTGGGTGAAGCAGCCTATGTGTTAGGCATCAGGATCTATAGAGATAGATCTAGAAAGCTTCTTGGCCTAAGTCAAAGTACATATATTGACAAGGTGCTAAAGAGGTTTAGCATGTAAGATTCCAAGAAAGGATTCTTGCCCATGTCACATGGTATCACTCTTTCTAGATCTTAGTGTCCGAGTACACCCGAGGAGAGAGAGTGCATGAGTAAGATTCCATATGCCTCAGCAATTGGATCTATCATGTATGCCATGATATGTACTCATCCCGATGTCTTATATGCCTTGAGCATGATGAGTAGGTACCAATCGAACCCCGGTGAGAGTCACTGGACAGCTGTTAAGAACATCCTTAAGTACTTACAAAGGACTAAGGATGCATTCTTGGTCTTTGGAGGTGAAGATGAGCTCGTTGTAAGGGGTTACACCGATGCAAGCTTCCAATCCGATAAGGATGATTTTAGATCGCAATCTGGTTATGTGTTTTGTATTGGTGGTGGTGCTGTGAGCTGGAAGAGTTCAAAGCAAGAGACAGTAGCTGACTCTACAACAGAATCTGAGTACATTGCCACCTCTGATGCTGCGAATGAGGCAGTTTGGATCAAGAAGTTCATCACTGAACTTGGAGTGGTTCCAAGCATTGCCAACCCGATAGAGCTCTATTGTGACAACAATGGAGCAATCGCACAGGCTAAGGAACCTCGATCTCACCAGCGATCCAAACACATACTCCGACGCTATCATCTCATCAGGGAGATCATTGAGAGGGGTGATGTAAGGATATGCAGGACTTCGACAGACAGCAACATTGCTGATGCACTGACAAAGCCCCTTGCGCAGCAGAAGCATGATAGCCATTCTAGGTCCATCGGTATTAGATACATGGATGATTGGCTTTTAGTGCAAGTGGGAGATTGTTAATGTATGATAGCCAAACGCTATCGCCTCTATCTGGCCGAACTCCCTGCCACAAGAATGGCCAGAAGAAGCTGGCGCTACCCGAGAAAAGGTGTGATCATGCACCTCGGGAGATAGCCGAAGAGCTCCGAGCCCGGCACGCCAGGAAAACCCGAGGACACTACTTGCCCCCCCAAGGTTGTGAACAGATTGCCTTCGGAAAAGCGGCACCAGACATAGCGAGCCGAACATGATATCCCCGAAGGCGGAACTCCCTGAAACTGGGAACCCCCGAACTGAGGGCTTGTTTCCCGAAGAGGCTCTGTCCGTACCAAAGGACGACCTCACCCAGGGACCTCGGGAGTACGGCAGGAGCATTTATGGAAGCATTTAAGGAAGCCTCTGACACGTCCTTTCACAGACGTCACAAGCCGCCTCAAAAGGCGCTCTGACACACGGATGCCATCAGAATCACATCATGGCCCATCTCAGCACATGGCTCAAGGCAACCTGCTACCAGCTATCTGTCTCCTACGCCCAGAAATTCAGGAACATCCGACCGAACACGTGTCGCGATCTGAACGGGCTAGGCACTCCTATAAATACCAGGAATTAATACTTGGCAGGAGGTTGGTTGGCAAAACACTGCTCCCACACTCTGAGAAAATTACCAGGCGAGACTCTTCAGCCCTGTGTGCTATTACCTTTGCCTTTTTCTCAGCCAACCACTGACTTGGGCGTCGGAGGCTCCCCCCCCGGAAAAACACTCCGGGGGCCTCCTAACCCTTTGTTTCTGAGCTTTCAGGCACACTCCCTTGGGCGATCCATCCTCCAGGCATTCTTCCTCCCAGAAGTCTCTCCACCAGTCACCATGACTATAAACGATGAGGCTCCACGCCATCATTTGGCGCCGTCTGTGGGAACCCGCTCTGAGATCGCCGTCGTTGAAACTCGGCGTTCTAAGGACAAGGGGCTCCCAAAGTCCCCGTCCGCGCCTGAGACACAACCGGCTGCTGAGCAAACACTCCCAGAGACTTCTGTGCCCGAGGAAGACCGCCCTCTAGTAATCACTATGAGCTTCCTGAAAGACTTTCAGCGTTCGGTCGTGTCTGAAATGACACAGCAGATCGACCGAAGATGGCCACAGCAAGCACAGGCCCAGAGACTTCCCTCACCAGCACGCCCTCGGGAGAGAAGCCCGAAGTCCACTCATTGCAGTTTGGGAAGCGGAGATCCGCGCGAAGAATCGTCCACAGAAAATACTCCCCTCGGGAAACAGCCTGTGGGGCAGAAGAGGTCTGAGCGACCGAGGGTCTTGCAGCAAAGAAGTTCGCTGCCTGAGGCGAGGTCCCTGTCCCCTCAGTGCCGAACTCGCCCCCCGAAAAGGCGCCGGCAACCTCGCTTCCCTGAAGAAGGGCCTAGTGCCACAGTGCTTATGGAGAGGATATTAGCACGGATAGATAGGGTGGAGAAACAAGTGGCCAGAAAACCCGTTTGGGCCAGACTCTCGGGAACATGCTGCGAAGATGACTCCCCATTCATTCAGGCCGTTGTTGAGGCAGCCATGCCAGGTGACTTCAGAGTACCTCGGTTGGAGATTTATGATGGCCGTACTGATCCACAGGCCCATCTGACGAAGTACAGACGCAGCATGATAATGCACGGTGCTGACGACGCTACCATGTGCAAGTGCTTCGAAGTCACCCTCACAGGGCCAGCAACTGCATGGTACAATTCATTGCCTTCAGGGACCATTACTGAGTTCCAGGAGTTGTCCACGGCCTTCACGCAGCAATTCATTGGGAGCCGACCTACTGCGAAGATGCCTGTCCAGATGTTCGACATAGAGCAGAGGAACGGAGAAACCATCCGAGACTATGTCGAAAGATTCAATAGGGAAGCTCTGAGCGTCCCAGACTTCCGGCCCGAAATCCGCATTCTTGCCATGACACGGGGCCTTCGGCGAGACTCACAGCTATTCTACGAGTTCTCAAAGGACCCACCGGAGACCCTCGGAGAATTTTACCGAAGAGCAGAACAGCACATGACCGCCGAAGAACTAAGAATGGCTGGGCCGAAGTCTGATCACCACCGCGCCGAAGAGTCCAATCAACAAGCTCGGCATCCAACCGAACAAGCAGGACGACCTCGGAGGATGCGGGGAAGGAAACCCCAAAGTTTCACACCATTGAGCACTACACGGACCAACATTCTCATGGCGCTGGAAAGGCAAGGGACGCAGATTCGGCGACCAAGGGCCATGACCGCCGATAATAAGAAGAATGCAAAAAAGTTCTGCCAGTTTCATCGCGACCACGGTCATGACACCGAAGACTGCTTCCAGCTGAAGAAGTACATAGAGTCGCTGATAAAACAGGGCCAACTTCGGAAATACCTGAGGATGCCATCCCCGAAAGGGAGAAAAATGGAGGAAGAAAGGGCCGAAGATGAGGACTATGACTCCGACAGGCGGAGAAACCGAAGTCCAAAAAGGCGCCCTCCACCTCCGGCAGGGGTTATCCAAACAATCACCACGGGGCTCCCATCCTCGGAAAGAAAGCGAAAGGTCAGAGAAATTGCAATCACGGAATATCAAAATCCAGCAAAAAAGCTGGCCCGCAAAAATGGATCCACCATCGTCTTCCCCCACGACGATCCACTGCTGATCATGGCGAGGATAGGGAACTGGGACGTCAAAAGGGTGCTACTTGATGACGGATCAAATGCGGACGTCCTATTCTCGCACTTACTGCCGAACTTGGGCATCTCCAGCAGCGAACTTAAGCCAGTCACCTCGCCCACCTTCGGGGTCGGACCATCCGAACTGCCTGTTCTCGGATGGATCGACCTCCCACTGATGATGAAAGGGACTTCGGTAGACGGAGCAGCTGAGTTGTACGCCTCCACAATGGCAAGGTTCATCGTCATTGGATGTCCCGTCCTCGTACAACGCCATCCTTGGAAGGCAGACACAGGGAAGCCTGCACATTCGCCCTGATGTGAAGTACTTGACCGTCACATTCGCCACCAAGGATGGAGATGCAGAGATCTTCATAGACCAGGCCGAGGTGAGAAAGGTGTTTGTGAAAGCACGAAAGGCCCCGGCGAGCAACTTCGCACAAACAATGGAGGCAAAGGCGCCAGAAAAAGGCAAAGAAGAAGATCTCGCAAAAGCGGAAATGGAAACAGTAGAACTTATCCCAGGACAATCTACCCGAATAGGGAAGAGCTTGGCCGAAGGTGAGAAGGAAAACCTTGTATCCTTTCTGCTGAAAAATAAAGATCTGTTTGCCTACTCGCCGAAAGATATGCCAGGGGTAAACCCTGGCATAATACAGCATAGCCTCAAAGTAAGCCTGAAAGCAAAACCTGTCCGGCAAAAGAAACGAAGCATCTCGGCCCACAAGAGCAACTTTGTCAAAACCGAGGTCCAGCGTCTGTTAGACGCCGAAGTCATCAGGGAGGTGAAGTACCCCGAATGGTTAAGCAACGTGGTCATTGCCACAAAAGAAGGTAGCAGCAAACTCCGGATGTGCATCGACTTCAGAAACTTGAACGATGCTTGCCCAAAAGACTCATACCCTCTGCCGCCAATAGATCAACTGGTAGATTCAACTGCTGAGTATGGGCTCCTTAGTTTCCTAGACGCCTTCAGTGGCTACCATCAAATAAGGATGGACCCCGAAGATGAAGAAAAAACCGCCTTCATCACGGAGGGAGGAACATACTGCTATGTCAGAATGCCCTTCGGGCTAAAAAATGCAGGAGCCACCTACCAAAGGTTGATGAACAAGGTCTTTAAAGACCAAATGGGGAGAAACATGGAGGTGTATGTTGATGATATGATAGTCAAGAGCAAACTGCCTGGCTATCACGTTGCAGACCTAGAGGAAACTTTCCAAAAGCTCAGAGCCTTCGGGATTCGGCTCAATCCTGAAAAATGCATCTTCGGGGTAACCTCAGGAAAATTCCTTGGATACATGGTATCCGAAAGAGGCATTGACGCTAATCCCGAGAAGATTAAGGCGCTGCTTGAGTTCCGAACTCCTGCCACAGTTAAAGACGTGCAGAGGCTCACCGGAAGAATAACCTCTCTGAGCAGGTTTATTTCCAGGTACGGAGATAGGTGTCGACCCTTCTTCAAAGTCCTCACAAAGGCAGCAAAGATGGAAGGCGACCTCGGAAGGAATGATCGTCCTTGGGACGAAGATTGCCAAAAGGCCTGGGAAGAACTCAAAGTCTACTTGGCTAGCCTGCCGACTCTGCGACAACCTCGGGAGGGAGAGCCCCTCGTTTTGTACCTCGCCGTCACGGAGAAAGCTGTAAGCTCGGTCCTCGTGAAAGAAGAAGGGCCAAAGCAATGGCCAGTCTATTACGTCAGCAAATCCCTGCATGGCGCCGAAGTCAGGTACCCTCTGCTTCAAAAAGCTATATACGCCTTGGTGCTTGCAGGGAGAAGGCTGCGACCATACTTTCAGGCTCACCCCATCATCGTCCGAAGTAGTCTACCACTACGGGATGTTATGAAAAAAGTTGATCATTCGGGAAGGCTCTCTAAGTGGTGCATAGAGCTTGGCGAACACGAAATCATATATGAACCTCAGAAGGCCATAAAAGCTCAAGCACTAGCAGATTTTATCGCCGAAATACCCACCACTAAGGAAAGCCATTTGGATCCAAACGGAGGTAAGCTGGAGTGGACCTTGCATGTTGACGGAGCCTCGGGATCCGAACACCAGGGAGCTGGAGTAATTATCGAAATACCCATCGCCGAAATACCCACCACTAAGGAAAGCCATTTGGATCCAAATGGAGGTGAGCCAGAGTGGACCTTGCATGTTGACAGAGCCTCAGGATCCGAACACCAGGGAGCTGGAGTAATTATCAGAGGACCCGAAGGCCTAGCGGTAAAGAAGGCTATCAACTTCAGCTTCAGCGTCACTAACAATGTGGCTGAGTATGAAGCCCTCATAGCGGGATTACGCTTGGCCAGAAGGATTGGCGTGAGAAACTTAAAAGCTCACAGCGATTCCCAGCTGGTAGTTCGGCAGACGGCAGGAGATTATGGGGCGAAGGACCCAACCTTGGCAAAATACCACGAGCTGGTAGCAAAGCTCATCCAAGAGTTTGACGCCGTACGGATCGAAAATGTACCTCGGCGGAATAACACTGAGGCAGATTGCTTGGCGAAGTAAAAAACATACACCGAGGTGCTAGATCACCCGAGCATCTCAGTGCTGAGCATAGTGACCTCGGGAAAAGGATGGAAAGATCCCATAAAGAGATACCTCACAGAAAATGTGCTACCCGAAGACCTCGGCGACGCTACAAGATTGCGAAGACGCTCCGGCCGATTCTTCCTGATTGGCGAAGAGTTATACCGACAGGGATATGCAAACCCGCTGCAAAGATGCGTGGATGAAGAGGATACTGAAATGGTCCTTGAAGAGGTCCACGAAGGCATGTGTGGTTCACATATTGGAACTGATGCCCTTGCGGCGGTGATACTTCACCAAGGATACTTCTGGCTTACCCTGAGAAAGGATGCAAGGCAGTTCGTCCGAAAATGCGGAAGTTGCCAGAGACATGCGAACATCCAGAGGGCACCCTCGGAAATGGTAACCTCGGCAGACTATCCTTGGCCCTTCGCTGTCTGGGGTATAGACCTTATTGGGCCACTCCCCTCAGCCCCCGGAGGCGTGAAATTCTGCGTGGTAGCAGTAGACTATTTCTCCAAATGGGTCGAGGCAGAACCCCTAGCAACTATCTCGGCAAAAGAAGTGCAAACGTTTGTGTGGAAGAACATAGTATGCAGATTCGGCATACCGAGGGTACTAGTGGTTGATAATGGATCCCAATTCATAGACAAAGGATTCCAGGAATTTATCAGCGACCTCGGAATAAAAATGCACTTCGCCCCAGTAGCTCACCCCCAAAGCAACGGGCAGGTGGAAGTATCTAATAGGACCATAAAAGATGGCCTGAAAAAGAGACTGGGGGAAGCAAAAGGGAAATGGCCAGGAGAACTCCAAAGCGTATTATGGAGTTACCGAACGACGCCCCGAAAAGCCACAGGGGAGACTCCCTTCTCACTCGTCTTCGGTACAGAGGCTATTATCCCAATAGAGATAGTTCAACCTTCAGTACGGGTGTAAGTATTTGATGAAGGTGGAAAGGACCTCGGCCTCAGAACCAAGCTCGACCTCGTCGGCGAACACAGAGAAATAGCCGAGTTGAGAAGAAAAGCTTTTCAGCAAAGAGTGGCCGCGGGTATAAACTTACGGGCCAGGCCAAAAGAAATCAAGAAAGGAGACCTCGTTCTCCGAAAGGCTGACTTTGCGCCTCGAAGGCCATCCCACGGAGTACTTCGCGCAAACTGGGAAGGACCTTATCTGGTCCTCGCCGAAGTACGAAAAGGCGTGTACAAACTTGGCGATGCCGAAGGCGTAGAATTGAAAAACACTTGGCATTCAGACGCCTTGAAAAAATTCTACGCCTAAGCTTGAGCGAAGGAATCATACTGTACGAAAAATATTCTAAGTATAGAAGTATCTTGAGAAAATTTCTTAAGTGCAGAATTGTACAGAATTCCGCGAAGATGCTCGCGACGAACGCAGATATGACTTTCCGAAGTCCCTTGAGCCATCACGCTCGGGAAAGATGGGAAAAATCTTGAGCTCAGCGGTACTCGCCGTAATAAGCGCAGAGACAGTTTTCCAAAGTCCCTTGAGCCTTCAAGCTCGGGAAGGATGGAAAATAAAAAATCTCGCAAAAGGTTTCTTAAGTCTTTTGAGCGAACATGCTCGGGGCAAGGGGAAATGAAAATTTTTGACTGAAAGGTTTCCGAGGTCCCTCGAGCGAATGTGTTCGGGACAAAATGGAAATGCAAAAAGACTTAGTCAAATTCTTCAGACTTTCCAAAAAGCCTCTGGAGCGAACAGGCTCGGCCAAGGGAAGGTAAAAGAGTTTCTTTGATTGCAGGTTTTCCGAAGTCTCTTGAGCAAATGCGTTCGAGGCAATGAAAATAAAGAAACTTGAAGAAACACTTAGCCAAAAAAGTCTTCATTAAGGAGTAAGCTGCTTTACAATAAAGAAGTGCCCGAAGAAGGAATACAAAATAGAAGGGAAGGAAAAGGGGCCCTAAAATAGCCTAAGGGTTCGCGGCGTCCCGAGACCCACTCGCTTGCCCGCCCTTTTCCACCACCTTTGGCGCTGGAATTGAAGGAGGAAGGTTCAAATGTTCGACCTTGGACCATTCCCACCGAGGTCCCCCAGGAATGTTTAGAGCCTCTAGAAAAGAGAGGTCCAGATCTGGGAACCTCTGGAGGACTTGGTGCCGAGCAAGGCAGAAGCCGTCCTGAAAGGCGACCTTGGCCATTTGATCAGACTTGTTCTTCTCAAGCTCGAGGTCGTCAAGCTCGTCCTTCAGATCCGCGATCTCCTCTTCCAGCGCCTTTATCTGCTCCTTTCCCTTCGGATCCTTCTTCAAGGACACGACCTCGGCTGCAAGGATGTTTTTCTCAGCTGTCAGCGCCAGTATGATCTTGTCAGATTCTGACTTATCCTTTAGAAGCTCCTCGTTGGCGGCCAGCATTCCATTTATCTGCTCGCCGAGGTCAGCAATCTTCTGGGAGGAGTCCTTCTCAAGTTCTTCTTTCTCCTTCCGGAACTCCTCCCGAAGGGCAGCAACTTTCTCCTTCGCAGCATCCGCTAGCTGCTGGTTTTTGGCGATCAACTCCAGGCGTGTGGCCTTCGCCTTTTCTAAAGTATCTAAGGCCGTAGTTCGGAACACAGCCTCCCTGGCCACCCGAACTCGGAGGTAGCCAGCATACCCCAGCAGCTGCGAAGAAGATAAACGCAAGGTCAGTAAGAGCCAAACACTTAGGAAAAAATTGAAGGAAATAGGTCTGAAGAGTATACCTGAGCAGCATGCTCGGTAACTTTCACGGCGAGATCGTTGTCCTCCGGATAGGTCGCCACAATAGCCTTGAAGGAGGCCTCAGTAAGCACCCCCTTCGAAATTTCCTTCGCCATTTGAGGACAGTCCTCGGAGTACAAATTCATGTCCTCCGTGAACGTCCAGAAAGGCTCCTTTGGTATCTTCCCTTGCGGGATTTTGGCGTCCCGAAGAGCTCGCTTCCGAGCATGTTCGGCCGCCCAGTCAGGGGTAGTCAACTCCCCTGCATGGTAAGAATGAGAAGGAGATTAAAGACAAAGAAGGCAATCCAGAAAAAACAAAGGAAGTACACTTTGTCTGGAAACAAACCTGGTGGAACCTCGACAACGACGTCCTCGGAGTCCTCGGCCTCCTCGGTCGAAATGCCCTTGCCCTTCCGCCTGCGCCGCTCCTCGGCAGAAGGTACTTCTACCACTACATCAAGGAGGGCCTGCGACGCAGTAGGACTTTGGGGAGGGACGTCGGTTGGAGGGACGTCGGCGAAAGGCAGGGACCTCGGCCGAATCATCAGGCGGCAAAGTGACAGCAACCTCGGCGTCCTCGTTTCCCTCCCCAATACTTTCCAAAGGGGAGGAAAGAACAGTCTTCTTCGCCCGTTTAGCCGAGGGACCAGCACCAACGGACTTCCGCCTTCGGGAAGCTGCCTTCTTTGTCTGCTCCCCCTTCTCCACTTGGCCGGAGAAAAGGGACTTGTAATAGGCGGCAGTCCCGTCGCCCATCTCTGAAAAAGGAGAGAAACATAAGCGTAAGTCCGAGGAAAAAACAGCAAAGGAGTAGAAGATGTCTCACTTTCGACAAGCTTTTCGAAAGAAATTTCCTCCTTAAGAAGCTTGACCAACCAGGAATCCTTCCCGGCGATGGCAGGAGCTGGCATCTTGAGGTCAGTCTTGTGCTCCTTTACCACCTTTAATTCCAGAAGGACCTCTTCGGTCATCAACTTCCAGTTGATTGGAAAAGGGTAAAGGGCGCACGGAGCGACCTCGGGATCCCAGTCAGAGACAGCCCGAATGCGGGCGTCGAAATCCCCGAACACGGGAGCCAACTCTGGGGTCAGCAGCATCCTCGGGTCAACAACGTCCACATCCAGTGTTCCCTGAGCCCATTTGGTCAGAACGTACGACCAGGCCTCGTCCATCTTCAGGAAGAAGAACTTCTGTTGCCACCCCCGCCAGTTGCCACCCCCGCCAGCTATCCTTAGTGGCGAAGGTGAACATGAATTTCTTGCTCCCGGACCCCCGAGGTAGCATGAAATAGAAGCCACCCTTCGGGACCACAGAGACCTTGTAGTACTGCATAAAGATTATGAAATGGGGTTCTATCCCGAAGACGCCACACATGCAGAGGTAGGCGTTAAAATAGCAGAACGAGTTCGGGGGAAGCTGGTTCACAGCAATGCCATGAAATTTGCAGAACTCGCACACCATCTTCGGGGGAGGATACCGAAGACCGGCCTTCAGCTGGGCTCAGAAAACGGTAACCTCCTTACTATGGTTTGAAATAGCATAATGGCTAGAACGAGGCAGCCTAGTAATGGTGTTACGGCCCTTCTAGTGGGAGGTAAAGACTTTAGAATTTAGTTTAGAAGTTTAATTTAAGTTTACCTAGCAAGAATTAAGAAGTTTGCCAAAGTTCACTAAGTTCCGACAAGAATAAAGCTCTGAACTAAGTTCAGGGGCAAAATGGTAATTTTGCACCCTGAGTGGCCGGGACGAGTCCCGAGTGTTTTAAAATGAATTTTTAGAACTTAATTCTTAACCTTAACTCAAACTTGACCAATAGACAGGATTTTAACCAAGAACCGGTAAGTTTAAAGATGGGGGACTAAATTGTTTAAAACTTTAAACTTTGGTGGTTTGAGGGGTTAAGTGGAGTTTAAGAAGAGGGAAGAAGGGTTTGGGCTGCCATAACCCATTTTCCAGCTTCTCTACTCCATTTCTCTCTCAAATTGGACTTGGAATCAAGAGTTTTTGGTGCCAAAAGGTGGGGTTCAAAGTAGCTAAGCTTGGAGAAGTGTTCTGGAAGCTTGAAATCACGTTTTTGGAGCTTGGAGGGACGTTTTCTCCATCCCCTGTTTTTAAACGAGGTATGAGATTGTGTTCTTGATTGAATTCTTGGTTTTTGTTGGAATTGAAGCTTGGGTTTTGGTTAGAGAAGCTAGTTTTGATGTTTAGAGCTTTGTTTTTGGTTTGGTTTTATGTAGAACTTTGGGAGCTTGGTTGAGGGAGGAGATGCTTGAATTCTTGCTTGTTCTTGGAGTTAAGGTAAGGGAGTTGTGTTTTTAAGTTCATGGAATGCCATTAGCTTGGATTTGCTTGAGAAATTCGAGTGGTTTTAGCTAAGGCATTAAGGAAACGTTTTGGTGAATTATGGTGGACTAGCGGGATTGAGAGGAATTGTTTGATGTTACGATACATCATAGCTTAGCTTTTGGTAGTTGGTTATGTTCTATGCAACATGTACTATGTGTGTATGAAATTTGGAGGCATTCCATGCATGTTTGATATATGTGGGAAGTGTCCAAAGTTCATAGCAGTAAAATCGGGGTTTTCTGGGCATTTTGCAGGTTTGGCGACGCGTCGCCAATCCCCACGAGTTCCCACGACGCGTCGCCAATCCAGAAAAATGTTTCAGAACGTCGACAACTGTGGCGACGCGTCGCCACGGTTGGCGACGCGTCGCCGAGACAGCATTTGACACCCGGTTTTGTTTTCAGCATAACTTTTCGCTCGGGTGTCCGATTGAGGTGATTCAAGATTCCACTCGAAGCTAAGAGGGAGTACTATCACATCAATGTTTTAAAAACACTTAAATTGTCCTAGTTTTAGATTTATATTAACTCAAAGTGGAGGCAAGTTTTTAAGGAAACTATGTTGCATTTGAACATAATTAGCTACCACTAGTTCAGGTGAGAGGTTTAGAACCCTCGTCGGCCTAGCCGTGCCGTAGCCACGAGGTCACGAGGTGAAACCTTGTTCATCTAGTCTACATCAACGAGGCCCTGCGGCCTAGTCTACAAGTCCCACCATAATTCCCCTGCATAACAACTAGGTGAGAGGTTCTATGTTTGAATGAGGCTTGCTAAGGTTCGCCCTTGAGCCATATGATAGGTTGCTAAGTGATAGCGCTTGGCCTATATGTCAGGTTGCTAAGTGATTGCGCTTGGCCTGTATATGTGTCAGGTTGCTAAGTGATTGCGCTTGGCCTGATACAGAGGACTACTTGAGGAGAGGTCTACGGACCTAGTATATATATATAGACTAGTACCCTCATGCTGTGTGAGCTCGCAGCCAGAGTCCTAGCTTTTTCTTGCAGGTACATCGAAGACCCTTACTGAGAATTGTTGAATTCTCACTCCCTGTTTGTTATGCAGAGTCTGGAGTAGCAGGACCGGATAATCGCTGAGGATTATCGCGGTAGTACCTTTTTGTTTGTAAAGGTACGGTGGTTGAGAAACTTTAAGTTTCTAGCTTGCTTAAGTGTTTAGTTGGTCTGTTGGTCAGGTTGTGGTACTAACTTGCTTCTTCCTTTGGCTGCAGAGCCTAGTAGCACTTGGCAGAGGACTTGTGAGACTCGCCACTGGGACAGGAGTCCAAAGTGGGAGCTAGGGTAAAAGATCTCAGCAAAGTCTTGTATTTTGATACAGTACTTTATTTTGCCTCCAGTATTTATGTTATAAAGAGTCCTTGACTCAGGATTGTTCTGTGGGTGAGAGCATTGGTTACTTATGTATAAATGCTTTCACGAGCGGTGTATGTGTAGTTAACCACACAAATGTTGATTTTGATATGCTTTGGCAGTTTGTATATATTATGCATAAATTACTCAGCCGGCTAAATGTTTTATGGTTTTTTTTTATAAACCAAGTCAAAGCATAAATGCATACATATTTCATTCTAGGTTAATCAACTAGTAGCATTGGATTTAATCCACACACATAACCAGCTAGCCAATTACAATCCACCGTGAGACAAACGCTCACAGGGTATCCCGGGCAGAGGCACGGGGGATCGTGTCAAATGGCGTAAGAGGGAAGAAGGAATTTTTTCTTCCACCTCTCTAACTTTGCAGGGGTGGTGCAACAAGGATGGGCTAAAAGAGGCTGCCAGCTCTCAGGAATGGGCATTTTCAACATGAAAACGAGTTTGAAAATGAAAGAAAACAGTTTCCAGAGAAAAACTCAAAAGAACAGAGGGATCAAAATGCTCTGGAAAACAAAAACCCATTGAAAGATTTACCAAAATCTGAGGACGCCGTTGTGAAAGTTGGCTGGAAAAAAGCTCTGATTAAGGTAGCTCCGCCACAGAAAGCAAGAAAGTGCAAGAACAGGGGCAAAGCAGAGAAAAGAGCAGAAGAAAAAGCAAAAGGAACTTATGATGGAATGGGCTATTTATAAGCCATAGGTGGGTAACCGAAACATCGTCATAAGTACCCTTTGGAGGCGAACCATCGCCGTAACTGCTCTCTGCACCTGAAAAGGTGCGCCCTCTGTAACCGATGCGACTCTCCTCAAATGGCAAAGCGCCACGTGTCAACCGCTGCACAAAAATGGGGGACACGTCCTCCAAACATCCCTTGAAAACTGGGACACGTCTTCTGACATCCCTAGAAAACTGGGACACGCCACTCAGACTGACACGCTTGGCCAAACAGACCTGCAGAAACAAAGAGCAGGCCAACTCGAGGACGCCAAGAGACAGGCTATGGCCGAACAGCCTATGACCTTCGGGCAAGAGGTGTATCTTCGGCACAAGCTCCGCCTCGAAGACACCAAAGAACAGGCCAAGGCCGAAGAGCCCATGATCTTCGGGCAAAAGGCGCATCCTCGGAACAGGTTGAGCTTCCAAAGAGACTCCCATAAACAACCTCGGAAAGAGATGCAAAACCGAAGTCTTCACTTCGGCTTTCCAAAGGGGGGCATGTGATAGCCAAACGCTATCGCCTCTATCTGGCCGAACTCCCTGCCACAAGAATGGCCAGAAGAAGCTGGCGCTACCCGAGAAAAGGTGTGATCATGCACCTCGGGAGATAGCCGAAGAGCTCCGAGCCCGGCACGCCAGGAAAACCCGAGGACACTACTTGCCCCCCCAAGGTTGTGAACAGATCGCCTTCGGAAAAGCGGCACCAGACATAGCGAGCCGAACATGATATCCCTGAAGGCGGAACTCCCTGAAACTGGGAACCCCCGAACTGAGGGCTTGTTTCCCGAAGAGGCTCTGTCCGTACCAAAGGACGACCTCACCCAGGGACCTCGGGAGTACGGCAGGAGCATTTATGGAAGCATTTAAGGAAGCCTCTGAAACGTCCTTTCACAGACGTCACAAGCCGCCTCAAAAGGCGCTCTGACACACGAACGCCATCAGAATCACATCATGGCCCATCTCAGCACATGGCTCAAGGCAACCTGCTACCAGCTATCTGTCTCCTACGCCCAGAAATTCAGGAACATCTGACCGAACACGTGTCGCGATCTGAAAGGGCTAGGCACTCCTATAAATACCAGGAATTAATACTTGGCAGGAGGTTGGTTCGCAAAACACGGCTCCCACACTCTGAGAAAATTACCAGGCACGCTCCCTTGGGCGATCCATCCTCCAGGCGTTCTTCCTCCCAGAAGTCTCTCCGCCAGTCACCATGACTATAAACGATGAGGCTCCACGCCATCAGTTAGTGTTGTGCCCAAAAAGCCAATCATGAGATGATTGTATTTTGCACATTTAGTCATGATATTTTATTGAGGCATTAATCCAACAATTATGTTTGTTGTTTTGTTTCTGCGTAAATTAACAAACATAATCGTAACCCTAAAATAATGATATTCTTAAACATCCCTAGTCTAGTATTATTGTGGAACGGGTTGCAATAACACATAATGACTAGTATATGTGGAGACTTATATGAGACATGTAGTCTACATATGGGTACAAGTTTGAGAACTTGTGTACTAGACCGACCCACCATGAGAACACTACATGGATCGTTATATGAGTGTCATAAGTGATTCTCATAGTGATCATGGTATATGTAGTCCTTCGACCTAAGGTCATCAAGGTTCCATACATGTGAGTCACATACTTTGATACTTTCCTTTGTTGCTCGTCAATGAGTGAACTTGAAGGAGGTCATTGGGTATGTCACATATCATGCGGAGGGATTTGTATGATAAAGATGGGATTTGTCCCTCCTATGTAACGGGAGTGATATCTTCGAGCCCCTTGATAAAGTGAGACTTAGAAAACACATGGCCATGCTCGGATGAGTTGATATACGATATCAATGTCATCAGCTTAAGTTAGTTTACTCTGTAATCAAGAAACCAAAGATTGGGCTATACGTGAGTGACACATTCCATGTCTTGTGCTTAGTCTTCATATCTTGGACAAAGGGACAATGGCATATATCAATGATGATCATAAAGGTTTAGTCGAATCATCGACAATCTAGTCACTTGGGCAGCAATGATGTGTTGCTAGACACCGCTCATTGCTTATGATCATAAATGTGATTTATGATCATTGCCAACATGGAAAGAGCCTATTGGGTCACACACATAGAGCTATGTGGATCATTAGAGTGCATAGGCTAGTTATTTGGGTTATGGTTTCACTTTATTTTGTATTAATAATGGGCCAAATAGTTGAGCCATTATTAAGGCCGAAATTAAATCCTAATTGGATTAGGGCTTTCAAACCCATTAGGCCTAGAAGTTGAGTCTCAATATAAATACAACTGTTAAGTGAGAAATTCGTAGGTCTCCTTGCCCTAGCCTCCAAAAAGGACAACCACACTCTTCTCTTGCAATTCCTTGGAGGAGGCAAGCTAGCACTGCGAGCGCAAGAGAAACGCATCTGTCGGGACGTGGTGGAAGCGTGGTGATCCCGAAAGGCTTGTGTGGATACCATAGAGAGCCTAAACACGTCAACTGTTCAGGTTTTGTGGTTCAACTCTTCAGTTGAGTGAGAGATCTCAATCGAAAATTAGGTATGAAAATTTTTGAACATCCGGTTTACCCCGTTTCACTTGGATCCTGGAGGGTTTTGGTTAAATTGTTCTGCGCTGTTTGGCTCCCGTAACCCATCAAATATGTGCCTATTTATAGGCCTAAACTATGTAAAAGACTCAGCAAAATTCGCAGCCCAAGTCACCTAGGAAACCTAGATACAAAAGACTTAAGAAAACCTAGTCAAACTAGGATTCCTACACCCTTTTAACACATGTTTAAGGTGTGCAGTGAATTCAATTTATCCTAAGTGACCTAAATCACTTCCATGGCCCTAATAACATCCTAAATAATGTAAATAAGTAGGAAAATAAAATAAAATATGTTACAACACAAGATTGGCCATAAAAACCCAAAATAGTCTTCTCAGGTGGTTCTTGCTTGTGTCTTCAACTTCAAGCTGAAATTCAACCTTGATGTAGCCATGATTTTTCAAAATTCAAAGCATGAAAGTTGTATATCTCTTTCTTATCTTTAAAACAATAGCTGAATCACATAAAATGAACATCTAAAGGCAAAGATATGCCCAAAATACTGCAACTGCTTCCAAACCAGTGATGACTCACAAATCATGACTTTGAATCAAAATTGGACCCTTTTAACGTGCAAACTGGGATTCATGGTCTTCATATGATTTGTAGCTCTAGATGTTAGCTTTCCAATGAATCAAGAATCTTTCAATTCTGATCTATTAACTCAAGATATGATTTTTCTACCAAAACATCACCAATCTATCAAAATCCAAGCTTGGCCATCATCTCCATATGATTCCTTGCATAATCCAGCAACTCCTTGTGAAATTCCAAATCCATTCTCCATGAAAAGCTTGAGACAAAAGCTTGAAGTGCACTGGTGAGCTCCATAGCTTCCTTTCTTGTCAATGATCCGCTAGCTATCTTTAGTGGGTCCTTATCATCATTGGTTATGCCTTCTTTGATCGTATCATGAAGGATGCGAGGCAATTCCTCTAGAAATGTGACAAATGCCAAAGACACGCACTTATCTAGAGAATACCCTCAGAAATGATAACTTCGGCAAATTACACCTGTCCCTTCGCCGTTTGGGGTATTGAGCTGATTGGACCTCTCCCAACAGCTCCAGGAGGAGTGAAGTTCTGCGTAGTCACAGTAGGTTATTTCACCAAGTGGATTGAGGCAGAGCCTTTAGCAGCAATCTCGGTGAAGGACATACAGAGATTTGTCTGGAAGAACATCATATGCAGATTCGGTATACCGAGGGTGATAGTAGCTGATAATGGTTCCCAGTTTACCGATAAAGGTTTCCAAGAATTAATAGTCAACCTCGGGACAAAGCTGCACTTCATCCCAATGGCCTACCCTTAGAGAAATGGACAAGTTGAAGTGTCCATCAGAACAATAAAGGATGGCCTGATGAAAAGTTTGAGGGAAGCAAAGGGAAGATGGCCAGGAGAGCTTCCGAGTGTCCTATGGATCTATCGAACAACCCCTAGAAGAGCCACGGGTGAGACACCCTTCTCACTTGTCTTCAGCGTAGAGGCCATTATCCCTGTCGAGGTCTTACAACCATCAGTCAGGAAACAAGTGTTCGATGAAGAAGGGAATAACCTCAGCTTAAGAATGAAGTTGGACCTCATTGACGAGCACAGAGAGATGGCCGAGCATAGAAGAAAAGCTTTCCAGTAGAGAGTGGCCGTCGCTACCAACCTGTATGTCAAGCGAAAAAAAATCAAGAAAAGGGACCTCATCCTCCAAAAAGCTGAATTTGAAGCGCAAAGACCATCTCACGGAGAACTTTGGGTGAATTGGGATGGACCTTATTTGGTCCTCAATGAAGTTTGGCCAGGAGTCTACAACCTCGATGACACCGAAGGTGGAGAATTGAAAAATACATGGCATTCAAATTCTTTGAAAAGACTCTATACTTAGAAATTTTTTGTAAGGAAAAATTGTACAATTCTCACCAAGGGTGACTGACCAAACATGGTGTAAAAACCAAATGAAGTTTTTCTTGAAAATGCCTCTTGCAAGATTATACATTTTTACGAAGGCATAATGACCGAACATGTTAGCCTTCGAAGGAGAAAATGAAACATGTTCACTTCCGAGGGGGAAAATTGAACATGGTCACGTTAGTGTTGTACCCAAAAGCCAGTCATGAGATGATTGTATTTTTGCACATTGAGTCATGATATTTTATTAAGGCATTAATCCAGCAATTATGTTTGTTGTTTTGTTCCTGCGTAACTTAACAAACATAATTGTAACCCTAGAATAATGATATTCTTAAAAGTCCCTGGTCTACTATTATTGTGGAGCGGGTTGCAATAATACATAACAACTAGCATATGTGGAGACTAATATGAGATATGTAGTCTACATATGGGTACAAGTTGGAGAACTTGTGTACTGGACCGACCCGCTATGAGAACACTACATGGATCGTTATATGAGTGTCATAAGTGATTCCCATAGTGATCAGGGTATATGTAGTCCTTCGACCTAAGATCATCAAGGTTCCCTACATGTGAGTCACATACTTTGATACTTTCCTTTGTTGCTCATAACTGAGTGAACTTGAAGGAGGTCATTGGGTATGTCACATATCATGCGGAGGGATTTGTATGATCAAGATGGGATTTGTCCCCCCTATGTAACGGGAGTGATATCTTCGGGCCCCTTGATAGAGTGAGACTTAGAAAATGCATGGCCATGCTCGGATGAGTTGATATGCGATATCAATGTCATCAGTTTAAGTTAGTCTACTCGGTAATCAAGAAACCAAAGATTGGGCTATACGAGAGTGACACATTCCATGTCTTGTGCTTAGTCTTGATATCTTGGACAAAGGGACAATGGCATATATCGGTGATGATCATAAAGGTATAGTCGAATCATCGACAATCTTGTCACTTGGGTAGCAATGATGTGTTGCTAGACACCGCTCATTGCTTATGATCATAAATGTGATTTATGATCATTGCCAACGTGATAAGAGCCTATTGGGTCGCACACATAGAGCATTTTGGATCATTAGAGTGCATGGGCTAATTATTTGGGTTATGGTTTCACTTTAATTTCGTATTAATAATGGGCCCAAAAGTTGAGCCATTATTAAGCCCGAAATTAAATCCTAATTGGATTAGGGCTTTGAAACCTATTAGGCCTGGAAGTTGAGTCTCACTATAAATGCAACTTTTAAGTGAGAAATTCACAGGTCTCCTTGCCCTAGCCTCCAAAAAGGACAGTCGCACTCTTCTCTTGCAATTCCTTAGAGGACGCAAGCTAGCACTGCGAGCGCAAGAGAAACGCATCTACCGGGACGTGGTGGAAGTGTGGTGATCCCGAGAGGCTCGTGTGGATACCATAGAGAGCCTGAACACATCAACTGTTTAGGTTTTGTGATTTGACTCTACAGTTGAGTGAGAGATCTCAATCGAAATTTAGGTATGAAAATTTTTGAACACTCGGTTTATCCCGTTTCACTTGGATCCTGGAGGGTTTCGGTTAAATTCCGCTGCGCTGTTTGGGTCCCGAAACCCAACAGGTCACTGCTGAAGAAGTATTCAAGAAAATAGACAGTTTTTTGCCGAAGAATATCAACCGAACATGGTTGAAAAAGACACTTAGCTACTTCACAAAAAGTTAAGTTTAGCCGAAGATGTAGAACCGAACATGGTCACCTCCGATGGATGACAACCAAAGATGGTCATTTTATCAAAATGCCTCAGTAAATTTGCACACTTAGAAAAATTTTCAAGAAGAATGTTGCACAAAAACACCTAGGAGGCATAACCAAAGATAGTTATATCTGAAGGTGAATATTTCCTTCAACCAAATGTGGTTTCCGGAGGAGAGCATTTCATGTGGCCAAACATGTTCATACCTGAAGGAGGAAAGCCAAAAGTAGCTGTTTCCTGAAGTGCATAAGTGAAGAACTTAGAAAAATTTTCAAGGATGAAATGGTCCGAACGTGTATATGTCCAAAAAATGTTAACCGAATGTGGTTGGCAAAAAAGGGACTTAACTAATTGTACATGTGTTAAGTTTTGTGAAAGATGGTCTTTTTCCAAAGGATGATGACCGAACATGGTGGCGACACCCTTCGACGCCGATGATAGTTCAATAAGGAACTTAGCCAAAATTTTGGAGAAAGAAGTTTCACTGAAATTTCATTACAAAGTACAAAGAGAGCAAATTACAAGGGAAATAAGCAAAAGGAAGCCTATTCAGGGTCCTGGACACCTACTGGCTCCTCGACATCTTCAGCTACCTTACCTTTGATGTCATTTTCTTCGGCAGCAACCGTTGGGCCCGAAGGTGGATTAGCTGGGAGATTGAGGAACTCTATCCTTAACCACTCCCAAGATGGTCCTTTGGGGATGTCCAGGCTGCCAGAAAGGAAAGGTCAAGGTTGGGATGTTAGTGTTGTGCCCAAAAGGCCAATCATGAGATGATTGTATTTTTGCACATTGAGTCATGATATTTTATTAAGGCATTAATCCAGTAATTATGTTTGTTGTTTTGTTTCTACGTAACTTAACAAACATAATTATAACCTTAGAATAATGATATTCTCAAATGTCCCTAGTATAGTATTATTGTCGAGCGGGTTCCAATAATACATAACGACTAGCATATGTGGAGACTAATATGAGATAAGTAGTCTGCATATGCGTACAAGTTGGAGAACTTATGTACTGGACCGACACACCATGAGAACACTACATGGATCGTTATATGAGTGTCATAAGTGATTCTCATAGTGATCATGGTATTTGTAGTCCTTCGACCTAAGATCATCAAGGTTCCCTACATGTGAGTCACATACTTTCATACTTTCCTTTGTTGCTCGTAACTGAGTGAACTTGAAGTAGGTCATTGGGTAGTCACATATCATGTGGAGGGATTTGTATGATCAAGATGGGATTTGTCCCTCCTATGTAACGGGAGTGATATCTTCGGGCCCCTTAACAGAGTAAGACTTAGAAAAATGCATGGCCATGCTCGGATGAATTGATATACGATATCAATGCAATCAGTTTAAGTTGGCCTACTCGGTAATCAAGAAACCAAAGATTTGGCTATACAAGAATGACACATTCCATGTCTCGTGCTTAGTCTTGATATCTTGGACAAAGGGACAATGGCATATATCGGTGATGATCATAAAGGTTTAGTCGAATCATCGACAATCTTGTCACTTGGGTAGCAATGATATGTTGCTAGACACCGTTCATTGCTTATGATCATAAATGTGATTTATGATCATTGCCAGCGTGGTAAGAGCCTATTGGGTCACACACATAGAGCTATTTAGATCATTAGAGTGCATGGGCTAATAATTTGGGTTTTGGGTTCATAATAATTTTTTATTAATAATGGGCCCAATAGTTGAGCCATTATTAAGCCCGAAATTAAAGCCTAATTGGATTAGGGCTTTGAAACCCATTAGGCCTGGAAGTTAAGTCTCACTATAAATACAACTTATAGTGAGAAAATTGCAGGTCTGCTTGCCCTAGTCTCCCAAAAGGACAGCCACACTCTTCTCTTACAATTCCTTGGAGGATGCAAGCTAGCACTATGAGTGCAAGAGAAACGCATCTGCCGGGATGCGGTGGAAGTGTGGTGATCCCGAGAGGCTCATGTGGATACCATAGAGAGCTTGAACACGTCAACTGTTCTAGTTTTGTGATTCGACTCTACAGTTGAGTGAGAGATCTCAACCGAAAATTAGGTATGAAAATTTTTGAACACCCGGTTTAGCCCATTTCACTTGGATATTGGACGGTTACGGTTAAATTTTGCTGCGCTGTTTGGCTCCCGAAACCCAACACAGGAAATTTGGACAGAACTTGGTGACAAGCCAGGCAAAAATTGTCCTGATAAAAGGACTTAGTTGCCTGGTCAGACTTATTATTCTCCACATGCAGGTCCTCTAGTTCATTATTGAGGACCATGACCTGCCTTTCCAACTTCTTCCTTTTCTTCTTTTCCTTCTTCAGCTTGTCGACCTCGGCCTGAAGTTCGGAGTTAAGAGTTGATTCCTTTGTAAGGTTAACAATGACATCCTCCTTCTCCTTTTGGAAAACCTCGTTTGCCAAGGTCAAAGATATCACCTTCAAACCGAGGTCTGACAACTTCACCAAAAAGTCCTGAATGAGCTCCCCTTGACTCTTCAAAAACTCTTCTCGAAGGTTGGCCAGCTCTTCCATGGCTATTTTATTAAGCTCACCGTACTTGATGACAGAGCTAGCAAAAAGCTCCTTGGCCTTTGCGAAGTACTCCTCCGACCGACCTTGAACCGAAGACTGTTTGGCTGCCCAAGCTCTAAAGTATCGACTATATGCCAAGAGCTAAAAAAGGAAAGCTAGAATGAGGATCAGAAACGGGCCAAAACTTAAGCAATTTCAGTAAGCCCCAAAATGTTCAAAAGCTTACTTGCGCAGCATGTTCATTCATCCTCGCGGTGAGGACCTCCTCATTTAGAGACTCCTCCATCAGGGACTGGAAAATGGCATTTTTCAGGATGCCCTTCACCATCTGAGGACATTTTCTGGTGATGCGGTCCGGTGGTGCGGAGCCAGCATCTCCACTTTGTGCAGTGGTGAAGGCACCAGGGGGTCCTGGAGGCGAGGGTTAGTCCCGAAGGAAGGCACCCGGGGTGGATCACCTTAAGTGATAGCCGGCAGCTTCTTGGTCCCGTGAGCAGGGTAATGACGGAAGGTACGTCCGGTGTGGGAGAGAGCCCGGAATCAGTGATTCTTCAGGGAGACCTGGCTGAAACACTCAGAAAACAGGGGTTAGGAGGCCCCTGGGTGGTTTTCCGGGGGGAACCTCCAACGCCTAAGTCAGTGCCTTGAGAAAGAGAGATACTCAGTAATAAGCATGAGGGACTCTTGCCTGGAATGTCTTTCTAAGGGCAGAAGGGAGAGTGTTCAGGCAAAGGGAGAGTATTTAGGCGGAGGGAGTAGGGCATCCTCTATTTTTCGGCCTCTCTCTCTATTCTTTCGCTAGAAGGCCCCCCTTCCTGTGATGGTTTCCCTTGTATAAAAGGAAGAGGGTGACCCATTCAGATGATGGCACGTGTACGGCACGTGTATGGTTAGATGGTGTTCATACTTCTAGACATGGGGGCCCCTAGCCACCTGCAGGCTCCTCGAGTCGTGAGTTGTAGCCCATCGTGACAGGACATTAGACTGCGATGGCATGTCACAGCATATCTGAAGGTGGCATGTCGGAGACGTATGTGAGCGGAGTGTCAAAGACTCCTTGATAGCTCTTGCCGTACAACCGAGGTCCCTTTGGTTGATGTCTCACTTCGGGGTGAGGAGCCTTTTTTCGGAGTCAGACTGGAACTTCGGCGTCTCCCCCTTCCGGGGCTTTTCTCCCTCGGAGGGTGATTGGTCCTTCTCCCCCGAAGCTGGTTCGATCGCCTTCCCGAAGGAGGCACTGCGCTGGCTCCTGAAGTTGGAATTGGTGAGCTACCGAGGTCGTGTGCCTCAGGTGTCTGGCTCTTTCTTTTCCGTGGTCGGTGGGTAAACATGGCGATAGCACTTCGGCTATCACATGCCCGCCTTGGAAAGTCGAAGTGAAGACTTCGGCAAGTAGGTTTTCCGGCGTCTGTCTATCGCTCTATTGGCAGTTTTTGACAGGACGACCTCGTGGACTCCCGTAGCCCCACGTAGTAGTATGTCCATTTTCGGTCGAACAGGGCGGCACGAAGCCTTTGAACCCTGGACCTTATGGATTTACACTCGGAGTATGACATCGGCCGGCAAGGCACTTTGCCACCTAGGTGATAAGCCTTGTTCGGACAGGTGTCGTCTGCCCGCCCTTCGGTGTTCTCGAGATTCCCAACTTGTTCACTTTTCCCGCCATAGGTTAGTGGGTCGACGTGTCTTGAAACTAGGCATGTCAGTCTCGAGCAATGTGCCCTAGTTTTCTGGATGTTAGAAAATGTGTCCTAGTTTCTTGTGACGAGCGACATGTGGCAGTCATCAGCTGGGATGGGCACGCCTTTTCACGCGTGAAGGGTAATCATGGCGATGCTTTGCCTTCGTACAGCATTTATGATGCCCATTTGGCTGCCCTTCCTCAATCTATATAAGCCTTCCTCTTGTCATACTCTTTACTTGTGTTTCTTTGCTCTCACTTTGCTCTCGCTTTTTCTTCCTTTTTTGCGGCGGTCTTAGCGGCAGAGCGATTTCCGGAAACCTTTCACGACGGTGTCCTCAAACCCCGACTTCAGCAAGACTTTTGGTGGGTTCTGACTTCTAGAGTTCCTTCGGTGTTTGCCTTTCTTTTCACTTTCTGAAGTCATTTTTCCCTTTTTCCGAAGTCATTTTTCGGTCAACCATGCCTATTCCCGAAAGCTGGCAGCCCCTTTTGTCTCACCCTTGTTGCGCCACTCCTGAAAAATTAGAAAAGTGGAAGACCAAATTTTTCCTTCCCTCGTATGCTATTACAAGTTTACTTCGCCTAGGCCAGTTTAGCTTTATGAATCCAGGTGACAAGGTTACCATTTTCTGAGCCCAACTGAAGGCCGGACTTTGGTTTCCTCCTACGAAGATGATTTGTGACTTTTGCCAGTTTCATGGCATAGCCATGAATCAGCTTCCTCCCAACTCATTTTGCTATTTCAACGCCTTTCTCTACATGTGCAGGATCTTCGGGGTAGAACCCCATTTCATCCTATTCTTGTAATATTATAAGCTATATCTGGTTCCGAAGGGTGGCTTTTATTTCATGCTACCTCGGGGATCTGAGAGCAAGAAATTTATGTTCACCTTCGCTACCAAGGATAGTTGGCAAGGGTGGCAAAGGAAGTTCTTCTTCCTGAAGGTGGCGGAGGCCTGGTTGCACGTCCCGACTAAGTGGACCCGGGGAAAGCTAGAGGTGAATGTCATGTATCCTAGGAAGCTGCTAACTCCCGAGTTGGCGGCGAGGTTTGGGGACTTTGACAGACGAGTCCATGCTGTCACCGACTGGGATGCCGAGGTCCCTTCACGCTCTCTCTACCCTTTCCCGATCATGTGGAAACTCATGACCGAGGATGTCTTTTGGGAGCTGAGGGTGGTTATGGAGCATCAGACGGATCTCGGCATGCCAGCTCCTGCTACCGAGGGGAAGAACTCTTGGCTGGTGAAGCTCCTTCGGAGCGAGTGCACTTACGAAGCCTTTTCTGAAAGTAAGTTTCTTTCAAAGTTTTTTTAGCATAAGTGCCTGTGGACTTACACTGATTTCTTCCCTCTTTTTTCAGAGATGGGCGAGTAGTCTGCCGCCTACTACAGGTCTCTTTTCCTTGGTCAGGCCGAGAAGGGAGAACAAAAGAAGAAGTACAAGGCTTCTGGGAGTGGATCATCTTCAGCCAAGAAGGCCAAGAAGGACACCCCTCTTCCCCCTCTGGAGGACGTTTCGGAAGTCGGCGATGTCATTGCTACTTCCACCAAGGTTGGCAATGTCATTGCCACTTCTACAGAGGTTGCAACTTTGTCCAAGCCTGAAACTGCCGGGGGGATTCTTGCCGAGGTGGCCGTTCCTGCCCTTCCGAGTCCTGCCACAACGGAGGATTTGTTAGGCTCTTCGGAGGATCCTCCCGCTGAAGATTTAGAAAAATACTGAAGGGCTAATGGAAAACATATTCCTACCGACGTGGAGGAGATCGGTGACTTTGATGATGACTGTGCCGAGGTCGCACCAGGTTTGTCTCTTTTTCCCTACAATCAAGTTGCATTTTTTATAATCAAGGAATTTTTACCTAATAAGATGCATGTCTCTTTTTGTAGAGGATCCGGCGCCCCTGGCTTGGAAGATTGAGCATGCCCGAATGAGGGATCTTCGGGATTCTCATGTCTCAAAGGACAAA
Source organism: Aquilaria sinensis (assembly GCA_005392925.1). Taxonomy (NCBI): domain Eukaryota; kingdom Viridiplantae; phylum Streptophyta; class Magnoliopsida; order Malvales; family Thymelaeaceae; genus Aquilaria; species Aquilaria sinensis. Next base: position 40,851 of record SMDT01001767.1, on the reverse strand, counting down.
TTCCCAAGGGAGCCGTTCTGGTCTTTCACGGAGGACATGAATCTGTTCTCCGACGATTGCTCGGAAATGGCTCCCCAAATGGCGAAGGGCGTGCTTACTCAGGCATCCTTCAAGGCAGTCACTGAGGAGTGTTCGTCCGAGGATGCCCTTGCTGCAAAAGTTTCCCACCATGCTGCTCAGGTAACTCTTCAGGCTCTCACTTTTCCTTCCCACTTTTTGCCTAAGTGTTTTTGTCTTTCCTTATGCAAATTTCGCTAAGTACCTTCTCTTTTTTGCAACTTCTAGGGTATAGTGGGTACTTCCGTGCTTGGGTAGCAAAGCAGTCTTTGGTCGGAGCTGGGGCTAAAGATAAATTGGAGAAGGCTAAAGTCTTTTGTGCCAACTCGGTGCTGACGAACACCAAGTTGAGCCAAATGTACAAGGAGAAGATTGCCAATCTTTGGAAGGAATTCTTGAAGGGGCAAGAAGAGCTTTTGAAGGATTTTTTCGAGAAGATGTCCGACCTTGGCGACAAATTAATGAGCCTGACTTCGGCCAACGAGACCCTTCAAAAGGAAAAAGAAGGGGAGTCTGCCCTTTTGGCGAAGGCGATGGCTGAGAATGCTGAACTCCAGGGCAAGGTCAACTTGCTGAAGGAGGGTTCAAAGAAGAAGAAGAAAACCGAGGAGCTGGAGAAGGAGATTTTCGACCTTCAGCAGGAGGTTTCGGATCTTCAACATGAGGCGGACTAGTTGGACATTGAAAGAGGCAAATCCATCCAGGCGTCCAAGGTTGCTTTTCAGGACGGCTTCTGCCTAGCTCATCATCAATTTCTGAAGAAATATTCGGACCTCGATCCTTCCTTTCTAGCTGCCCTGGATATTCTCGGGGGACCTTGGTGGATGTGGTCAAGAGTCGAGTTCCTTAACCTGCCGTTTCCTCCTCCTGCACCGAAGGTGGCGGCGAAAGATTCACGAGCCGAAGCTTCCCATTACGCCGGGGTCCCTTAGATATTCTAGGACCTTTGCCTTCTTCTTTTTCTTTGTACTCTTCTTCTTGTAATCTTCTCCTTGTATCAAGACTTTCTTCAATGAATTTTCCTTCATTATTTTGGCTAAGTCTTTTTTAGCAATTTTTGTTTCCCAATTGCCCCAACCACTTTCGGTCAAGGGACTTCGGTACTTTCTTTGCTCGTTTCGCCAGCCATTCTTCGGGTGATCTTTCATGGTTGGCAAAGTTTCTTTTCAGGCAAATTTTAGCCTACCCTTTGTTGACCGTGTTCGGTAGACTTGCCCTCTTTTGGGCATATAGCCCAATTAACTTTGAAAGGAATAGGAGACTTTCGGGAGTCCATACTTCAGCTTTGTTCAGCGAACATTCTTAAATAGGGGAAAACTTTCTGTACTTAGACAAATTTCTGGCTTTCACCATTTCTTGTCTGAAAAATTCTAAGTGTAGAATTTCTTTAAGGCGTCCGAGTGCCTTGTATTTTTCAGTTTCCCTTCTTCGGTGTTGCCAAGCTTGTATGCTCCTGTTCGGACCATGTTTAGGACCCAATAAGGCCCTTTCCTGTTTGGCCAAAGTACCCCATAGGACGATTTTTGGGGTTCTAATTCAGCCTTTCAGGGGTGAGGTCTCCTTTTCCTTGTTCCTTTTGGCTTATCATGCAGATTTGCACTTATGGCCACCTTTTGCCGAAAAGGCCTCCATTCGAGCTTGGCCGTTTCTCAGTGTTTGACAACTAGGTTGAGCTTAGTTCTCAACCCGAGGTTACTTCCTCTTTCATCAAACATCTGTATGCTAGCTGAACTTTTTCAAATGGATAATGGCTTTCTGTACTGGGGATAAGTGAGCAAAGTGTCTCCTCTTTGGTCCCTCGGGGAGTTGTCTAATAACTCCTTGGTACAGCAGGAAGTTCTCCTGGCCATTTTCCCTTTGCATTTCTCATAGTCCCCCTTTTATAGCTCTTTTGGCAACTCTGCTATCTGTTTCTCGGGGGCTGAGCTAGTGCGCCGAAGTGCCTTTTTATTCCGAGGTCGGTGACGAATTCTTGAAATCCCTTGTTCATAGACTGGAAATCATTATTGGCCAGCGTCACCGTCGGTATGCCAAATTAGCATATTATGTTCTTTCAGATGAACTTTTTGTGCACCTTTTGCCGGCATGGTTGCTAGGAGTTCTGCCTTACCCCACTCAGTGAAGTAGTCCTCTGCTACCACGCAGAACTTCACATCTTCGAGCGCTGTTTCGAGTGGCTCGGTGTAATCTTTCCGAGGTTACACACTCCGAAGGCAGTCTTCGGGTGTTGGCATGTCTCTGGCCGTTTTCACACCTCTTGGACGAATTGTCCTGCACCCTTTTTACCGATATATATATTTCTTATAACGGAGTTGCATACCTTTGCTTGCATAGTTTTTCCTTAATCAGGAAATATCGTCTGGAACGTCTTTGCACTTTCTGCCGCTTCGTGAGGATTTTTGGGACTCTTTGGTTGTGAGATTCCTCTTTGTAGGATCTTTCTGCTTTTTGTGCGAGGTTATTATACCTAGCGTTGCCATGCTCAGATGGGCCAACACTTTTGGTAATTAAGTTTGATCGTTTTGGTGGCCTTCCTTCCGTCGGGCCCCCGAGGGGGTATCCAAGCGCCCTGATGTTCTGCGCTTGGTGTTCCACTAACAAGGAGCTTCCACTCTGGATCTACCTTCGCTATGTCTCCCTTGTTGGTTTCAGCCTTCCTTACTTCTAGGATTTCGGTGATCTAGTCTGCCAGTACTTGGGCGCTTACTGCCCTTCTAGGCTTATACGCGATGTAGTACTCTTTGAGTTCAATGCACCATTTCGATAGGCCTTTCCGAATGCTTTACTCTTTTTCGCCAAGTCGCGCAAATACAGATTAGTTCGGACAGCAATAGCGTGTCCTTGGAAGTAGAGTCAGCGCCTTCTGCCCGCACGTCAAATCGTAGATGACCTTTCGGGGCAGTGGGTTTCGACTTCGTTGCTGAGGAGATGGCAATTTTTTCCTCGGGTGTAGAACTCTTTCAGTGGGGAGGTCTGGGTCATCCTGACCCTGCTTTGCCCATAGGTTATACTCCAGGGGGTAGGCTTCACGCCGAGGACTCAAATCTCTGTTTCCCAAACTCTTGCGAATTGACATGGGATTCTCTTCCCGTCGAGATACCGATGAGGAGGGCCTTCGGCCCGAATTTAGCTGCGGCCTTCTTTGGCTTGACCACTGCGTCATTTCGACCATGCCAGGGCGTAGGAATTTGCGTAGGAAGCCTATGGTAATAGTCAGAGGGCGTTCACCCTCGTGTAGGGAATTCCTTACTGCCATTATTCGGTTGCCAGTTGAATCTCCGGCGCGGACAGGGACCTCGAGAGTTCCTTCTCCTTAGAACGCCGAGCTTCAACTTCAGCAGCCTAGGAGTGGTTCCCACAGATGGCGCCTAATGATGCAGTTCGGTGGTGCGGAGCCAGCATCTCCACTGTGTGTAGTGGTGAAGCCAGCAGGGGGTCCTGGAGGTGAGGGTTAGTCCAGAAGGAAGGCGTCCGGGGTGGATCACCTTAAGTGATGGCTGTCAGCTTCTTGGTCCCGTGAGCAAGGTAATGATGGGAGGTACCTTCGGTGTGCGAGAGAGCACGGAATCAGTGATTCTTCAGGGAGACCTGACTAAAACACTCAGAAAACAGGGGTTAGGAGGCCCTCGGGGTGGTTTTCCGGGGGTAACCTCCGACGCCCAAGTCAGCGTCTTGAGAAAGAGAGATACTCAGTAATAAGCACAAGGGACTCTTGCCTAGCGTGTCTTTCTGAGGGCCGAAGGGAGAGTGTTCAGGCAAAAGGAGAGTATTCAGGTGGAGGGAGTAGAGCGTCCTCTATTTTCCGGCCTCTTTCTCAGTTCGTTTGCCAAAAGGCCCCCTTTCCTGTGATGGTTTCCCTTGTATAAAAGGAAGAGGTGACCCCTTCAGATGATGGCACGTGTACGACACGTGTATGGTTGGATGGTGTTCGTACTTCTAGGCGTGGAGGCCCCTAGCCACCTGCAGGCTCCTCGGGCCGTGAGTTGTAGCCCTTCGTGACAGGACATTAGACTGCGATGGCGTGTTAGAGCATATCTAAAGGTGGCGTGTCGGAGACGTATGTGAGCGGAGTGTCAGAGACTCCTTGGTAGCTCTTGCCGTACAACCGAGGTCCCTTTGGTTGATGTCTCACTTCAAGGTGATGAGCCTTTTTTCGGAGTCAGACTGGAACTTCGGCGTCTTCGCCTTCGGTGGCTTTTCTCCCTCGGAGGGTGATTGGTCCTTCTCCCCCAAAGCTGGTTCGGTCGCCTTCCCAAAGGAGGCGCTGCGCTGGCTCCCGAAGTTGGAATTTGTGAGCTACCGAGGTTGTGCCTCAGATGTCTGACTCTCTCTTTTCTGTGGTCGGTGGGTAAACAGGCCGATAGCACTTCGGCTATCATCTGGCTATCCTCGGAGAACAAGTCCATGTCCTCAATGAAAGTCCAGAAAGGGTCCCATGGCACCTTGTCCTTTGGAATCTCGGTAACCCAAAGGGCCCTCTTTCGAGCGTGCTCCACCACCCACTGAGTAGGTGCTTGCTCCTTTGCAAAATCATGCCAAAGTTCCATTAGCACGTTTTCCCTTAGCCATTCATCTATAAGGTCTAAAATACCAAAAATTCCCAAACTCATATAAGAATGGCTAAGGGACAAACCTAGTGGAAGCTCGGTGTTGTCTCCCTTAGAGTCACTGACCTCAAGGACGTCGGTAGGAACTTGTGTTCCTTTCCTCTTTCGGCGCATCGCAAGCTCCTCGACCAAAAGTCCCCCAATTGAGGTCCCCGAAATTTTCGCTGTAGTATTGGGACTTATGGGAGTTGAGCAGCTGGCCGGCTCTGAAGTGGGGTCGACACAAACAGAAGTTTGATCCTGCACCTCCACATCGCCTTCGGGCGGAGGAGGAAGGGAGTCCTTGAATTTCTTCAACTTCGGGCCGAAGATGGTCCCCCAGGCACAGTCTTCCTCTTCGGTGTCAACTTCTTTCTCTGCTGCTCCCCTTTCTCAGCCTAATTGAGGAAGAGAGACTTGTAAAATGCAGTGGACTTGTCACGCATCTCTTCAAAAAGAAGAACATCAATGAAAGTATAGAAAGAGATAGATGAAAAAATCTGGAAAGAAACTTACTCTCTTCAAGAACTGTATACATGAGTTTGCACCGAATGAGCATTAGCAGCCATGCCTTCTTCTCATAAAAAGGAGGCTTCGGCATGTTGAGGTCGGTAATGTGTTCCTTGATCACCCATAGCTCCCGAAGGACCTCTTCAGTCATGAGATTCCATCTAATGGGAAAGGGGTATAAGGAACGCAGAGGGACCTCAGGATCCCAGTCCGTGATAGCCCAAATACGACTGTCGAACTCCTCAAATTGGGCTTCTAACTCTAAGAATAGCAGCTTCCTGGGATCAACTACATCAATATCCAAAGTCCCCGAAGCCCATTTGGTCGGCACATGCTTCCACTGCTCATCGACCTTTAGAAAGAAGAACTTATTCTGCCACCCTCGCCAGCTGTCCTTCATCCCAAAGGTGAATGTCTACTTCCTCCTCCCAGATCCCCGAGGAAGCAAGAAGTAGAACCCACCATTCGGGATGGGGTGGAGTTTGTAATATTGCATGAAAAAGATGAAGTAGGGCTCTATCTTGAAGACCCCACACATGCAAAGGAAGGCATTGAAATAGGAATAGGAGTTTAGAGGAAGTTGGTTCACAGCTATGCTATGGAACTGGCAAAAGTTGCAAACCATCTTTGGCAGAGGATACCGAAGTCCGGCCTTCAGCTGGGCCCGAAAGATGGTAACCTCGTCTGAATGAGGGATATAACTAGGCATACATGGACTAGGTAGCCTACTGATAGAAGAAGAAGGAAGGAAGAATTTGGCCAACCACTTCTGAATTTTCTCCGCAGTGGCACAGCTTGGATGAGAGTTGAGGGGAAGCCAGCTCTCAAGAATGGGATAGGTCTTAGCTTGCGGTGTTTATGGCCCTTCTAGTGAGAGGCAAAATTGAGGAAGGTAAAGTATTTTAAATTAAGTTTAGAACCTTAATTCAAGTTTACATAGCAAGAATAGAGAAGTTTAGCGAAGTTCACTAAGTTCCGAGAAGAATAAGGCACTAAACGAAGTTCAGGGGCAAAATGGTAATTTTGCCTCCTGAATAGCGGGGATGAGTCCCGAGTTTTTTAAAATGAATTTTCATAACTTAACTTTCAACATTAACTCAAACTTAAAGAATAAACAAGAATTTAATCAAGAATCACTAGGTTACAAAGATGGGGGGTTTAATTGTAACAAGCTTAATACTTTGATGGCTTTTGGGGTTAAGTGAGGGTTTAAGAAAGGAAAGTGAGGCTATGGCTTCCATAATCTCATTTCCAGCCTTTTCACCCTCATTTTGCTCTCAAATTATGCTTGGAATCAAGAAATTCTTGGTGGAACAAGAGGTTATCAGAGTATATAAGCTTGGAGAGGCTAATATCAAGCTTGAAACCATGATTTTGAAGCTTGGAAGGGCATTTTTCTATATCCCCTACTTTTGAGCGAGGTAAGCAATGTGTTCTTGATTGAATTCAGATTATTTACTTGGTTCGGAGCTTGGGTTTTGGTTAGAGAGTGAAGTTTTAGTGATTAATGCTTTGTTTTGGATTGGAACTTGTGTAGAACTTTGGTGAGCTTGGTTGATTGGAAAGGAGATTGATTCTTACTTGTTACTTCAAGTTGCAGTAAGAGAGATATGATTTCAAGTTCATTTAATGCCATTAGCTTGAGTTTGCTTGAAGAATTCGAGTGGTTTTAGCTAGGGCATTAGTTAAAGGTTTTGGTTGAATTGTGGTGGACTAGAGGATTTGGGAGGATTAGATTGATGTTACAAGACATCATAGATTAGCTTGTGATAGTTTGCTATGTTCTATGCAACATGTTCTATGAGTGTATGAAATTTGGAGGCATTCCATGCATGTTTGATATGTGTAGGAATCATCCAAAGTTCATAGCAGCAAAATGCGCCAAATTCTGCATTTCTGTAGACTGGCGACACGTCGCCAGTTACATGTCAACGCCAGTGATGCATCGCCAGTCCAGTGAAAGGCGATGCATCGCCATAGACAAAAATGCTAAATTTTTCACATTTTACTAAAATGATCCAAGTGAGACCTAAGAGGGTTCTTAAAGTACCTTGGGGTGTAAGGATTCTGGGGGTACTCCGAGACTTCCAAAAGTCCCACAAAATATAAAAGTTTCCTTGAGTTTTGTAGAGTTTTAAAGTTTCTTGTGCAACAAGCAAGGAAACTAGGTTGCAAATGAACATAACTAAGTACCACTAGCTCAGGTGAATGGATTAGAACCCTTGTGAACCTAGCCATGTCGTACCCATGAGGGTACAAGGTCAAACCTTGTTCATCTAGTCTACAAGGAGGTCTTATGGCCTAGTTTAGAAAGTTCCACCATAATTCCCCTGCATAATGACTATGGGAAGGCTACATGACCACATCAAGTAAGGTACGGCTTGCTAGGAGCGGGTTAGTGATCAGAACTCACTAGGCACGGAGTGATGCACCATGAGGAGGACTAGTTGAGGAGAGGTCTTGATGGCCTAGTTATATGTGCATATATCAAACCCTCATGCTGTGTGAGCTCACAGCAAGTTTACATATGTTTATTACATGTCCAGTCCTAGTAATTTTCTTGCAGGTACACTGAAGACCCCTAACTGAGAATTGTCAAATTCTCACTCCCTAGTTATGTTATGCAGAGACTGAAGCTGTTTGACTGGGTAATCGTTGAGGATTATCGTGGTAGTGCTATTTTGTGTGTACATGTATAGCATTTGAGAATCCTTGTGATTCTAGTCTACATGGGTATATTTAGTTGGCTTGTTGGTCAAATACAGTACTAACTTAAGTCTTCTTTTGGCTGCAGAGCCTAATAGTACTTGGCAAAGACTTTTGAGACTCACCACTGGGACATGTATCCAAGGTGGGAGTTAAGTTGAAGAGATCTCAGTAAAGGCTTGTATTTATACAATACTTTTAGTTGCCTCCATAGTCTATGTTATGAGGAGTCCTCGACTCTAGGGTTGCTCTTTGGTGAGGGCATTAGTCTACTTTATGTATGAATCTTCTCACGAGTTGTTATGTGTAGTAAACTCACACAAATATTGATTTCGTATGCTTTGGCTATTTGTATGTATTTTGTATGGAAACTACTTGGTGAAGTTAATGTTTTATGGTTTCAATAAACCAAGTCAAAGCATAAAGAGCATGCATATTGCATATTCTAGGATAATCAACTTGTATCGTGGGATTTAACCAACACACATACACAACTAGCCAATTACAATCCACCGTTAGACAAGCTCTCACAGGGCTTCCTGGCCAGGGGCCAAGGATGGCCGTGTCATGCGAAGCAGACATGTTCAGAAAGAAGAAATCTAACCTCGGGAAGGCGAAAGAAATAGAGTGGGGAAGACACAAAAAAATACTGAAGAATGGCTTTGGAAAATAGACCCACCTAGCTTGGAACATGGTATGATTTTCGGAAGACCACCACAAGTGTCACCGGAAATCGCTCCACCCCTAGGACCGCTGACGAAAAAAGAAAGAGACAAGAGGAAACTTGAGAGCAAAAGATAGCACAAGAAGAGAAGTGTGGAAAAAACTGAGGAGGAAGGGTTTATATAGGCCGAAAGAGGCAGGCGAAGCGTCGCCATAATGATCCCTCAAAGGTAAAGAGATGCGACTAATGTAACGAACACGACTATTCGCCAGTCACCAGGAGGCGCGTGTCACCCAATGCGGGAAATGAGGGCACGCCTTCTGATAGCTAGCAGACCTATGCAAGCTTAGCCCGAAGTGACACGTCTATCCGATCAGAAGATGTGACGATTCACTAAGGCAACAAAAAATCATAAGGGGAATATGCACTTCGGTACGAAGTAACAACTTCAAGAAAATTAAAAGCTCAGCCAAAAATGAGGAAGTACCGCTTAAATGATGACAGGACTACCTCGGCTTAAAGAGTCAACATGAACTAAAGAAGCGCCCTCTCAGCGAAAAGGTAACCTCGGTAAAAAATTCAATTAATACTTGCTGAGATGACTGTCACCTACCACAAAGAATTCCACGAAATGCTTGCGAAAGCTCAAGTACCGAAGATACAACTTCGGCTTTCCGAGGGGGGCATGTGATAGCCAAAGGGTTATTAACCCTTCAAGAATTCCCAAAGTGACCTCAGAAGCACCACCCTTAGGAAACATGAGCGGCCAACCTTGCTAAAGAGGGGCCATGATGCTAGAGATCTCCAGATCACCTAGCCAAAACCACCTTCGGTGAAGACCTAGCCCGAACCTCAACTACCCTCAGTAAGTGATCGGACCAACCTCAGAAAGGGCATGTACAACCACCTCAGATGGGCAACCCCACCAACTCCTGGAGTGTATATCCCCACCCTCAGCAAGGGGGAACATCTCCCAAAGGTGCCACATTCTGCCGAAGGACCTCTCCTAACAGCACTTAGTGGTAACGTCGGGCCAAAGGAGACCTCCTGCCCCGAAGGAGTCTCATACTATGAAGGGGTCTAGCTTCTCGAAAAGGTCTTGTGGAGACACGAAAAAAATGGTTAAGGAGCCTCTGACACAGAGACCTCACACATGCCCTGACCTATGGCCAGAACGGCCTATGGCTAGTTAGAGATACCTATCTCTGAAGGTACGAACCACATCCGACCATACACGTATCACGATATGAGTGGGCTGTGTCAAACGGCCTCCACCCTATGCCCTCCTACAAATATTTGGGAATGACCTTGGTAAAAGGAGAGAACTCTCTCTACTCTTTACTCTCCACTCTCGGCTCCTCACTCCCCAAATATTGACTTGGGCGTCGAAGGCTCTTCCCCTAGAAACTCATTCCGGGGAGTCTCTAACCCTCATTCTTCTCAATGTTTTAGGCACCTTCTTACCGGAAGTTTCTCCTTCAGGTTAGCATGTCATACGACGAGGATGCCGCCGGGCATCACAAATGACTAACGCCGAAGACACAACTTCGACTTTTCCGAGCGAGGCATTGTTAGTGTTGTGCTCAAAAGCCAATCATTAGATGATTGTATTTTTGCACATTAAGTCATGATATTTTATTAAGGCATTAATCCAACAATTATGTTTGTTGTTTTGTTTTTGCGTAACTTAACAAACATAATCATAACCCTAGAATAATGATATTCTTAAACGTCCCTGGTCTAGCATTATTGTGGAGTGGGTTGCAATAATACATAACGACTAGCATATGTGGAGACTAATATGAGATATGTAGTCTACATATGGGTACAAGTTGGAGAACTTGTGTACTAGACAGACCCACCATGAGAACACTACATGGATCATTATATGAGTGTCATAAGTGATTATCATAGTGATCATGGTATATATGTGGTCCTTCGACCTAAGATCATCAAGGTTCCCTACATGTCAGTCACATACTTTCATACTTTCCTTTGTTGCTCGTAACTGAGTGAACTTGAAGGAGGTCATTGGGTATGTCACATATCATGCGAAGGGATTTGTATGATCAAGATGGGATTTGTCCCTCCTATGTAACGGGAGTGATATCTTCGGGCCCTTTGATTGAGTGAGACTTAGAAAATGCGTGGCCATGCTCGGATGAGTTGATATATGATATCAATGTCATCAGCTTAAGTTAGTCTACTCGGTAATCAAGAAACCAAAGATTGGGCTATACGAGAATGACACATTCCATGTCTCGTGCTTAGTCTTGATATCTTGGACAAAGGGACACTGGCATATATCAGTGATGATCATAAAGGTTTAGTCGATTCACCGACAATCTTGTCACTTGGGTAACAATGATGTGTTGTTAGACACCGCTCATTGCTTATGATCATAAATCTGATTTATGATCATTGCCAACAAGGCAAGAGCCTATTGGGTCACACACATAGAGCTATTTGGATCATTAAAGTGCATGGGCTAATTATTTGGGTTATGGTTTCACTTTAATTTCTTATTAATAATGGGCCCAATAGTTGAGCCATTATTAAGCCCGAAATTAAATCCTAATTGGATTAGGGCTTTGAAACCCATTAGGCCTAGAAGTTGAGTCTTACTATAAATATAACTTTTGAGTGAGAAATTCGCAGGTCTCCTTGCCCTAGCCTCCCAAAAGGACAGCCACACTCTTCTCTTGCAATTCCTTGGAGGATGCAAGCTAGCACTGCGAGTGCAAGAGAAACGAATCTACCGGGATGCGGTGGAAGCGTGGTGATCCCAAGAGGCTCGTGTGGATACAATAGAGAGCCTGAACATGTCAACTGTTCAGGTTTAGTGATTCGACTCTACGGTTGAGTGAGAGATCTCAATCGAAAATTAGGTATGAAAATTTTCGAACACCCGGTTTACCCCATTTCGCTTGGATCCTGGAGGGTTTCGGTTAAATTCTGCTACGTTGTTTGGCTCCCGAAACCCATCAGGCATGTGATAACCAAAGGGCTATCGCCCTCAAGATCTCCTAATCGGCTAACTTGACACCACCCTTATTAGAAAGCTATCGCCGACCTCGGGGCATTCTCCACACCACCCTCGAAAAGTATCATAACCAACTTCAGGAAAAGGTGTCTTCACCACCCTCGGATTTACGAAGCTACCAAATTTGGAAAAGTTGATCCATCATGTCATCAAAGGAAGAAGTCTCCCGAAGGTAAGCCACTCTTCCGAAGGGCCTTCCCTAATAGCCCATGGGGGGAAAATCTCTACCTGAAGGGGTCTTACAGAGATATGAAAAAAATGGTTAAGGAGCCTTTGACAAAGAGACCTCGCGCACGCCCCTGCCCCCTGGCTAGAATAGTCCACGGCCAACTAGAGATAACTGCCCCTGAAGGGTACTGATCAGATCTGACAGAACTTGTGTCATGATCTGATCAGGTCATTTCAAATAGCCTTCTCCATCCACCCTCCTATGAATTCTTAGGGGGGACCTTGGTAAAAGAACACGAGACTCTCTCTTTTCCCTACTTTCTGCTCTTTACTCTTACTTTCACCAACACTAACTTGGGCATCAGAGGCTTCTCCCCTGGAAAAACATTTCAGGGAGTCTTTAACCCTTGTTCTTAAAAGTCTTGCAGACACCTTTACACCGGAAGTGTCTCATTCATGCCAGCATGTCATACAATGAGGATGCCTTTGGGCATCAGCTATACAGCCACTCCCAGCTATCTGCGAAGTGTTCACCAATGGCTATGTCAAAATAACTAATTATAGAGATAGTTGGAATGATGTAGACTGTTGTCCCTCGATCTAGTCAAATATGTGTAGGGTAGATCTGAGAGCTTCACCCCTAGGAGCTAGTACAAAAGGAACTACTCCTAGGTATATTAAAGGCCTATTCTATTGAGTTCACTCAATACTCCCAGCTATATTACCTTCTTACTTGGGCATCGGAGAGTGCCCCTAGGAAAACACTCTGAGGACTCACTTTACCCATTTTTTTGGTGTCTTTCAAAGGCCATAGCTAACTAGAGTACATTCATTCGTAGAAGCTGATGTAGAGCTTAGATGATCAAGGTCCTGTAGGACACCAAAAACTTCATGTCGAGTCACCACATTCTTCAATAGTGATGACATTCACTTGGTTACCACCTCCATGTGTAGGAAAAGGACTAGTCACCACACAAGGCTTTTTTGGTAGAATAATTATGTCATCACTAATAAGGTATTGAATTGCATGCCGAAGGGTAGCACACTTATTAGTAGAAAGCCCAACTCCTTAGTGAAAGGCACATTATTGACTAGGATTTAGTGCTTTGGTAATGGATTTGATGAAGGACTAAGGGCAACTGGCTTTAAAAGACCTTTCTTTTGAAACTTTTGTCGTATCTTGCTCAATGGTGCATATAACTTAGTTAATTGATGATGTGAGTAAGCATGCCTCTATGTGTTGATTGCATTGACCTCTATTCCCTTTAACTAGGGATGGCAATTGGGTGGGTTGGGTTAGGTTTTGGTTAGGCCATTTTAGGTTCAGGTTTAATCGGGTTAATACATATTCGGGTCTAGGTCAAGTTCAGGTCATTTTATTTGGGTTCGGATTGATTTCGGGTTGAGTAGATTTCGGGTTCACGTTAGGTTAGTCTAGGTTTATTTGGGTTCAGATCCAATCAGGTCGGGTTATCAGGTCTTACACTAAATTCAATTTGATTGTCGGGTTTACTCAGTTCACTGATGCATAAGCCGAAATGGCTGAATCAATTTAATTTTTTTATTTAATTTTGATTAAAATTTAATTTAACTAGACATAAAAAATAATATAAAACTTATGAAGATATATTAATAACTAATTTCTTTAATAAAATATACCCTCTGTGCCATGTTCTTTCTAACACTAACATGCACTATTCAACAATTAATCTATGATTTTTTTTTTACAAAATTTTAGTATATAAATAAAAAATGATTATATCAAATAATAAATAAAGCCCTATAGTTTCTAAATATATACTTTTTAAATTTTTTTCTAAGAAATAATCTCCCTCCATCCCATTTTTTTTGTTTCATTTAACTTTTCTAACTAGTTTGACTTAAATTTATTTATATTCTTGTTTATTAAAAAATTAAAAAAATATATTTAAATTTATAGGTCTTGATTTATCATTCATATATAAATTTTTTTATTTATATATTAAAATGTTGAAAACAAAAAATTGTCGATTAATTGTTAAAATATGAATAGTGTAAACAAATTGAGATAGAGTGAGTGATATGAATAAATTCAATTTAAACTATTCAAAAAAATTCAAATATTTCAAAGAATATAGGATGGTGGGAGTACTATATTTTCTAAAACCTAATTATTCCTATCTTACTATCACTGTTTGACTAAGTATTTCGCATAATTCTCACCCGTTCACTCTACAACACAAAATAGATCAACAAAATAAAATAAACTCATTCACATATATTAAATCACAATTTTTCTAAATTCTTTTTCAACTATATATTTTATGTTGATTTAAGATAAAATTGGGTATTGTCGGGTTTAGTCATCGGGTCATTTTAGGATTAGGTCAGGCTCAGGTTCGGATTTTCTCAAGTTTCACTTCAGTCGAGTTCAGGTTGAGGTCGGGTTCAGGTCGTTAGCTTTTCTGGTTAAATCAAGCCAGGTCGAGGGTTGGGTTCGGGTGGGTCAAGCCGAGTCTTCAAGTTGGGTCAAACTTTGCCATCCTTACCTGTGCCATTAGAAAATTTAGTGACTTCTTGAACTTGGTTCCATTATATAATCTCATTTTCCCCGAGTCAATGGTATTTTCTATTTGTGCTCTAATGATCAATAATGCTTTGAAGTTTGGAAGAAATTGATCAAAAAAGTATTGGTGGTAAATCAGAAAAGGTTCATGACCACTATCACATTTTGCTCTTCCTTACTAAGTTGCAGCTCATTTAATAGGCCTTGGCCCTCCATCAAGTGATAAATGCTGAAAATGTTTATATTAGTGATTGTCTAGTAGTCTTGAGATCTTTCCTTGTGATATCGACCTCCAAGTTGTATTAATAATGCTTGTAGAACTTGATGCACATATCTTGTTAAGTCGTTGAGCGATATGGTTCCAAATTCAAAAACCATTTGAGTGTTGAGTCGATATAGGATTGTTGAAACAATTGAGTCATCAAGTTGACATCAACACCTAGTGGAGTCATGGCTCTTACATACATCCTAAGGTAAGTTTTAAGGCATTTACTTCCATCGAACTTATCAAGCTCAGGCATCATAAACTTCATTGGCACATGAGCCTCAAGAAAGAGTGATTGTGCATTAACATCCAACAATACATTGCATTTTTTTGTCTTTCTCATCATCTGCTTTACAATTAAAACATTCTTATATAACACGGGCATAGCTGGGGTATGATGTTTTAGCACATCTTCAATGTAGGACATGTTAAACCTCCAGCAGACCTTTGCCTGAGTAGTAGTTGTAGCACATGAGGAACAAGGGTTAAGAGCTCCCCATAGTGTGTTTCCGAGGGAGGGATCTTTGACACCCAAGTTAGTATGGGAAGGGAGAAGTCATTAGAAGTTGAGAGTAGAGAATAGAAAAGGAAGATGCTTATCTATTGTTTTACTTGGGAGCCTCCCCTGAGTACTTATAGGAGGCCGGGAGGAGGAGGCCGTTATGCCCAGCCTTAGTAGATCAGGACATGTGTTCGGCTGGATTCAGCCCATACCTTCGGAGAGAGGTGTCTACAACTAGAGATAGGCGGTTATGCCCGGAGCATAGGGCATGTGCGAGGTTTCTATCAAAGATCCCCTGACTGTCTTTGTCATTTTTCCCTAAGACCCTTTTGGGGATCTGAGATCCTTTCGAATAAGGGCTTCCCCCAAGGGCGACTAGAGAAAGTTTTTTGGATGGGCGGACCATCTTCGGGATACATTTCTTATGCTGAGGGTGGTAGACCTACATTCCTGAGGTTGGTAATATACACTCATATGGATGCCAAGTAGTTTTTTTCCTGAAGTCGGTCATACATATTTTCGAGGGTGGTGTAGAGAATTCTCCCAAGGTTGGTCATGCACCTTTCCGAAGGTGGTGTCAGGCGTGCCAATGAGAAGGTCACGTGGGCGATAGCCCTTCAAGCATCACATGCCCGCCATTAGAAAATTGAAGTTGTGTCTTTGGTACTAATCATCCGAGAACATATTACAAAAATCCTGCCCTTGGGAAGCAAAATCTGTGATTGGCAAAAAAACTTCCTTCTGCTAAGGTTGTCCCTTCGAGGTGACTAACGTTTGGTCCAAGATCCTTTATTTTACCAATGTTATACTCTTGGAAAGTTTTTGGACTGTTTATTTGTATTCCATTTTCTGAATTTGAACCCTTGGTAAGGATGTTACTTTAAGCCAATTTCTTATTTTTGGCGAGGTTAGACCTTCGGCATGTAAGGAGTTATTTTATACCTCAAGTCAAATCCTTAATTCTGGCTACGTTACATCTTCAGCACACAATGAGTTATTTTCTCCTTAGGGCTTTTATTCTCACCTTTTGCAAATGAATCATCCTATCTTCTGATTGAGTAGTCACATCACCTCGGGTTATGCAACATAGACATACTAAATCAGAAGGCATGTGTTACCACCTCACAAAATGGGAGAATTACAAGTGTGTCATAATGGCTAAAAATGATTATATTGTGTAATTCTCACCATAGTGATTGTAGTGTGGGGGGTAAAAGGTATGATCAACACCTCCTTAAGAGTGTTCCAAGTTGGTAACTTGGTCCCCAAGAAAAGCCTTAAGGATTGCTTGTTTGTCAAGCAACCTATGGACTTTTTTGTAAGGTTTTGGAAATTCGGGTACTCAATTGCAAAACTTTCACAAAAGAGATTTGGAGAGTTATGGGAAGGATATGAATGGTATGAAAGTGCTATTGGAGGACCAAATTGAAAGTGCTATTGGAGGACCAAATTGCTTATGGAAGACAACTAAGGACAAAGAAAACACAAATAAGGATCTAAGTGTTCTAATGTAGGCCTTAAGATGTGTATGTCTATGACTTAAGTCAAATGGAAGTTTTGTGGGGTTATCCCATATAAGGAGGGCCGCTAAAGGAAGATAAGGATGGTCAAATGTGGGCCAAGAGATTAAGTCTAAGAAACCACAGTCTTGTAGCAAGGAAAATGACATAAGACAAGGTTAAGACTACTTAAGTGTGTTTAGTGTACTTTTGACTATTTAAGTAGTCAAGACCACCTTTGCTTCTCTAAATTTGGCCTCCACCAGAAAAAAGAAAGCCAACCCTCTCCTCCCACTTCCTCCATAGCCACCATGTTAGTGTTGTACCCAAAAGCCAATCAGAGATTATTGTATTTTTGCACATTGAGTCATGATATTTTATTAAGGCATTAATCCAATAATTATGTTTGTTGTTTTGTTTCTGCGAAACTTAACAAACATAATCGTAACCCTAGAATAATGATATTCTTAAACGTCCCTGGTCTAGTATTATTGTGAAGCGGGTTGCAATAATACATAACGACTAGGATATGTGGAGACTAGTATGAGATATGTAGTCTACATATGGGTACAACTTGGAGAACTTGTGTACTGGACCGACCCACCATGAGAACACTACATGGATCGTTATATGAGTGTCATAAGTGATTCTCAAAGTGATCATGGTATATGTAGTCCTTCGACCTAAGATCATCAAGGTTCCCTACATGTGAGTCACATACTTTGATACTTTTCTTTGTTGCTCGTAACTGAGTGAACTTGAAGGAGGTCATTGGGTATGTCACATATCATGCAGAGGGATTTGTATGATGAAGATGGGATTTTTCCTTCCTATGTAACAGGAGTGATATCTTCGGGCCCCTTGATAGAGTGAGACTTAGAAAATGCATGGCCATGCTCGGATGAGTTGATATATGATATCAATGTCATCAGTTTAAGTTAGTCTACTCGGTAATCAAGAAACCAAAGATTGGGCTATACGAGAGTAACACATTCCATGTCTCGTGCTTAGTCTTGATATTTTGGACAAAGGGACAATGGCATATATCGGTGATGATCATAAAGGTTTAGTCGAATCATCGACAATCTTGCCACTTGGGTAGCAATGATGTGTTGCTAGACACCGCTCATTGCTTATGATCATAAATGTGATTTATGATCATTGCCGAAATGGCAAAGCCTATTGGGTCGCACACATAGAGCTATTTGGATCATTAGAGTGCATGGGCTAATTATTTGGGTTATGGTTTGACTTTAATTTCGTATTAATAATGGGCCAAGGAGTTGAGCCATTATTAAGCCTGAAATTAAATCCTAATTGGATTAGGGTTCTGAAACCCATTAGACCTGGAAGTTGAGTCTCACTATAAATACAACTTTTAAGTGAGAAATTCGCAGGTCTCCTTGCCCTAGCCTCCAAAAAGGACAGCCACACTCTTCTCTTGCAATTCCTTGGAGGACGCAAGCTAGCACTGCGAACGCAAGAGAAACGCATCTACCGGGATGTGGTGGAAGCATGGTGATCCCGAGAGGCTCGTTTGGATACCATAGAGAGCATGAACACGTCAACTGTTCAGGTTTTGTGATTCGACTCTACAGTTGAGTGAGAGATCTCAACCGAAAATTATGTATGAAATTTTCGAACACCCGGTTTACCCCATTTCACTTGGATCTTGGAGGGTTTCGGTTAAATTCCACTGCACTGTTTGGCTCCCTCAACCCATCACACCATACGTTCAAACTCAAAACTACTTGGAATTGAAGTCAAGGAAGCACAATTGGAAGCTATTTGGTGCTATTGCTTGACTGCACCTAGGATCAAACTCCAATTTCAGCCTACCCATCAAGTTAAGGGTTCTCTTGCTCTCATGGGTTGTTTTCTGTATTTTCAAACATCCATGGAGCTATGGCTAAGCTTGGAAGAGAGCTATGAGCTGGACGAACCAAGCTTATTGAAGGGAGTGCACTTATTGAAGGTTTTGTGACCTAGTGTGATGTGCACAGTGATGGAAGCAAATTTCTAGGTTTCTAGAGCCCAAAAGTTATTACTAAGTAGTGTTAAAATCCTCCTAAGACCAAGCATTAGCTTGAGGAGGGCTGCCATAGTGATTTGGTTAAGTTTATTACATGTTTTATGGACTAACCTATGGTATATGCTGCTGCCACATTTCATGTGTTTGTTGTTTGTGTTTGGCTGCTGCATTTGGTTGCTATATCTTGATATATGCATTGTGGTTATTGTTTTTTAGTGTCTTTGGATGCAGGTTTAATGATGGTTACATTGCCTATTGAATCCAATTGCTACCCTTACTAAGTTTCTCAATGAAACTTACTCCCCTCAATTCTGTCATTTCAGGTCCAGCTGAAAGATCACCTTCAAACTGACCATTGTGGTTTGAGTTTTGATCTGAAATTTCAGGTACATTAACTTCCATATGTATAGTTATGATCTGGAAATTTTTGTAATTTTATGAGCACATTTGGTATTTTTAATAGTGGTACTTATTGTGTTGTGCAGCAGCTGTCCGGCATCCTGTTTTTGGAGTCCATTGTGTCTCAGGACCTCCTGTAACCTAGGGTGCGTATTTAGCTGAGTTAAGACCATATTGTAGTGCATGTATGCATGTACATGTATTGTATGTAAAATGAGACAAGTATGTGAACATTTGAGTAATGTTTTGGCTATGTAAGTGATGTGGTGCAAAGCTGCCTAAGTGTGAATGATGGGCTGCTTACTTGTAAATTTTGTTTTTCCCACATAAAGTAGTTAATAGAAAGGGAATGTAATTCCTATGTGTAATGGAAATATATGGGATAGCCTTCGAGGGCTTTCCCCTTGTGAATGAAGTGTTTGCATGGTTTGGAAAAATTGTATGGGCAAAATGGTCCAAAAGTTGGCAGAATTTTGACTCTGGACATAAAGTTTAATATCTCCCTGTGTAGAATGAACCTTGATATGAAATATTTACCACACCTAGAGGACATCTAGAGGTTTAACTAGGATTTGGAATTTCTGGATTTAGAGCCCTGTAGCCAAAGATATGACGTTGCAAATTTGGCTGAGTTACTGTTTATTTGGTCAGAATTTTGTAACAAACTTCAAAAATCCATAACTTGGTCCATAGGTCGGCTATTGATGTAAAAAAAAATTCCTGGGTTTTATATAAGTCTCTAATTGATAATGGAGCCAAGAAAACTGGGGGCTATGTGGCCATAATGATACATTTTATTAGTGGAAGTTACAGGTGCAGTAGCTAGCCACTAGAACTTAACAAGATTGCCTAATGTGTGGAAGCCAAAACTAAGACTTGTGCTAGTGTTTTCCCTCTTTTCTGCCATAGTGTGCATGCAATGTGAATATGTGTGTGATGGTTGGACCAATATGCATGTAATTACATAGTGGCCAAGAGGGCCACTTGGGTATGCACACTAAGGGTGGTGTTCTGATGGCCTACAAAACATTACCAATCCTGGGAGTCTAAATGCACAGTTTTGGAACCATAATTGGACTACCCCGGAGTGGGCAACAACATGCCCTTGTTTCTTGCAACATTTGACATGTGTCACTAGGCCAATCGCCATCCTTCACGCCTGTTACATCGGTTACGTCTCTTCACCTGCAGAGGGTCATAATGGCGCCATTTCACTTGCCTTTTTCAGGCTATATAAAGCCATTCCTCCTTAAAGCCTCCTCACTGATCTACCTTTAGCTCTCTCCTAATCTTCATACCTTTTTTTTTCTTATGGTGGTGTCTTAGCGGCGGAGCGATTTTTGGCCACCATTTACAGCGGTTTCCCTTTGTTTAGTAGGTTAGTGTCTTATGAAGTTAATTTTTCTCTTTCATTACTCTTCGATTAGCATTTCTGAGGTTGAGGTCCTAGTTTGCCAAACATGTCATCTTCACAAGCCAAAGCCCGATCTATTCCCGAAAGTCATGCTCCATTCAACTCTCATTTGAGATGTGCCACTTCGGGAAAGCTAAAGAAGTGGTCAACGAAATTCTTCCTTCCTTCTTATGCTGTGGCTAGGCTTTCTAGCCCTAGTGAACTGAGCTACCTTCCTCAACATAACAAGGTTACTATCTTCAGAGCACAGCTGAAGGCGATTCTTCAGTATCCTCCACCGAAGATGGTTAGTGACTTTTGCCAATTTCATGGCATAACTGTTGACTAGCTACCCCCGAACTTGTATTCTTACTTTAATGCCTTTCTCTACATGTGTGGGGTATTCAAAATAGACCCTCACTTCATCTTTTTCATGTAATACTACAAGTTTCATCCTGTCCCGTAGGGCAATTTTTACTTCTTGCTTCCTCAAAGATCCTGGAGCAGGAAATTTACTTTTACCATCGGCACCAAGGATAGTTGGTGAGGGTGGCAGAAGAAGTACTTCTTCATGGAGTGGACAAGAAATGGAAAGATATGCCTATGAAGTAGGCTTCTGGACCCTTGACATCGACGTGATGGATCTGTCAAAATTGTTCACCATTGAATTAGAGTCTCAACTTGAGGAGTTCGACAGCTGTATTTTGGTGGTAGCCAATTCATCTGACCAAGCTCCTTCACGTCCACTGTACCTTTTTCCAATCAGATGGAACTTCATGACCAAAAAGGTTCTTCAGGAGCATGAGGTCATTCATGAGCATGTTACTGACAAGAACATGCCAGAACTCACAGTGGATGGGAAAAAGTCATGGCTGGTCATGCTCCTTTAAGGTGAACTTTCTTATTCGGCATTTGTAGAGAGTAAGGTTCTTTTTATCTTGTCCTTTTGGAATTTTCATTACTTACACTGATATTTTCCTTTTTTTCAAAGATGGGGGCAAGAAATTAGTGGCCTTCTACAAGAGTCTGTTCCTGGAACATGCCAAGAAACGAGAGTAGAAGAAGAAGGGCCCAAAAGAAAGAAGAGACCAGCTAGGCAATCTTCAAGGGTGCCGATGATGAAGAAAATGAATAAGGACTCATTCCTTCCTCCCTCCAAAGACCAGACCATAGGTCTGGACCATTTTTCCAAAGGTGTGGATTCTTTGCGAGAGGTGGCGATCTTATTCATCCTTCTAAGCCCAGATGCTGCCGCAAAGACCCTAGGGACTTCACTAGAGGTGGTTTTGGCCAAGGAGGCCGAAGAAAGGCAAAGGATGAAGGATAAAGACATCCTTGCTAAGGTACTTAACATCAGTGACTCTGACAAGGAAGATGCCGAAGTACCACCAAGTTTGGCTCTTAGTCATTCATCTATGAATTTCAGCTTTTTTGGAATTTTAAATTTTGTAGATGAATGGTTAAGAGACGATGTAATAAAGAAACTTCAGTGCAATTTTGTAGAGGAAAGGGCTCAGGTTGGGTGGAGGATGGACCACATGCGGAAGAGGGCTATTCAGGATTCAAATATCCTAAAGGATAAAGCGCCGAGGGAACCCTCCTGTGCTTTCACCGAAGACATGCACCTGTTTTTGTAGGATTGCTAGAAAATGGCTCTACAGATGGTGAGGGCCATTATCACGAATGCCACTCTTTAGACTTTGATAGAGGATTGCCCGAATGCGGAGATCCTTGCTACTCGGATTTTCAAGCGTGTTGCTCAAGTAATCCTTAGTCCTTAAGTACTTCAAAAAATTTGAGGCCTATAAGTTATAACTCACATTAGGTTTTTTCTCCTTGTAGCTATTAGCATACGGGGGCTACCTTCGGGCTTGGGTGACCAAGTAGTCCTCCATCTGAAGTTAGTCGAAGGAGAACTTGGCCAAGGCCATGGAGATGTTCGTGAGCTCGTGCATGAAATATGGCGAGCTCAACAAGATTACCAGGGAGGACCTGCCCAAGCTTCTCCAAGAAGTGCTGGAGAGCCAAAGGGGGCTCCTTGATGAGTGCTCCTAAAAAATATCTGACCTCAGTGTGAAGGTGGTCGAACTGAGTTCGGCGGGGGAGTTCCTTTAGAAGAAGAATGAGGAAGCCATAGCTGATTTCGCAAGGCATTGGAAATCAATGCTGAGCTTCTTGCCAAGGTTTATCAGCTAAAAAAGTAGAAGAAAAAGAAGAAGAAGGCAGAGAATGAGATTGAGGCACTGAAGAAAGAGTTGGAACATCTGTAAGCTGTGATGGCCAAGGCAGAGGAGGCGGTGAAGTCCTCTTTTCAAGATGGTTTCTTCCTTGCTCGCCACCAGATCCTCTTACAATTTCCCAACCTTGACATCTCCTTTCCAAGAGCCCTCAACATCCCTGAAGGACCGTCCTCGGTGTGGTCAAAGATTGAATACCTCAACCTTTCTCCTCATCCTCCTTCGACTGAAGATGTTGATGATGATGATGAGGATGATGCTGAGGAGCCCAAAGATAGGTAAAATAACCCTTAGGCCTCTGTGTCTGTGTGTGTGTGTGTATATATATATATTTGTACTTTTTCCTTTCTAATAGAATTGTCCTTATTTCTCAAAATTTTGGCTAAGTTCATGATTAGCACTACCTTCGGCAAGTATTGCTTGCCCATGAACTATTCAGTTCACTCACCACCTTCGGCTTACTCACCATCTTTGGCTAACTTACAATCTTTGGTTTAGCAACGCCCAATAAATATGATCATGTACTATCCTTGACGAAAATACTATCAAGGATTCAAAACCTTAGCCTTTTCCTTTTGGAGAGAAGTGAGTATTTTCCTAATTGTTTTAAAATAGAATTCAAGCAACATTTTTGGGGAACTTGCTATGTACAAGAACACTTAGATACTTTTGAGATCAACCATATTCATTTAACCTCCTTCAATAAAACTTGTAGAAGATCACTTAGGTACTTTCGAAAACTACCATATTGGCTCTGATAGATGGTTGTATGACTTTGACAGGGATAATGGCCTCAATGCCGAATACGAGTGAAAAAGGTGTTTCACCAATAGCTCTTCTAGGAGTTGTTCAATAACTCCATAGTACACTCAAAAGTTCTCCTGGCCATTTTCCCTTGGCATCTTTCAACCTCTTCTTGAGACCATATTTTTTTATCTTATTGGACACCTCAACTTGTCCACTACTTTGAGGATGGGCAACTAGGGCAAAGTGCAATTTTACCCCAAGGTTGATTGCAAATTTCTGAAATCTTTTATCAACGAATTAGGAAACATTACTTGCTACTATCACTCTCGGCACACCAAATCTGCATATGATGTTCTTCAAGCTAAACTTCTGGATGTCCTTTGCTGAATATGTTGCCAGGGGCTTTGCCTCAATCCATTTGGTGAAATAATCTACTACAACTACGTAGAACTTCACTCCTCCAAGAGCCATCGGGAAAGGACCCATGAGGTTAATACCTTAAACAGTGAAGGGGTAACGATAGTCAGCCGAAGTTATGACCTCCGAGGGTACTCTTTGGATGGATGTGTGTCACTAGTACTTATCGCATTTTTTGACGAACTGCTTGTATCCTTCCTCAAAGTAGGCCAAAAATATCCTTGACGAAAGAATACCCCAGCAAGGGCATCAGTCTCGATGTGAGATCTGTAGACTCCTTCATGGACTTCTGTAAGGACTATCTCGATGTCTTCTTCACTGATACACCTTTGCAATGGATTTATGTACCCTTGTCAACACAATTCTTTTCCAATCATGAAGTACCTTCCAAAGCGTCTATGCACCTTCACCGCTTCTTTTGGATCCTAACGTAAAGATGAACTGACCAGGTATTCCTTTATAGGGTCTTTCCACCCTTTTTTTGGTGTGGTGAGTGCCATTATAGCTATGCTCGGGTGGTCAAGTACCTTAGTGGATTGTCTTGATTTGGCAAGTGTGTAAGCTTCGACATTCTCTTTCTGAGGTACCTTTTCTATGCTTAATTTGCCAAATTCTTGGATTAGTTTTGTGTTGAGGTCATGGTATTTCGCCAGACTGGGATCCTTGGCACCGTACCCCCTCATTCTCTATCGGATAACCAATTGCGAGTCACTATAAACCTTTAGATTCTTTACTCCAACTCCTTTTGCCAATTGTAATCCAGCCACTAGGGCTTCATATTCTGCAATATTGTTGGTGACCTGGAATCTAAACTTGATAGCTTTGGCCCCTTTCATCCCTTCTGAACCTCAGAGTATTATCCTGGCCCCCTGGTGCTCTAACCCTGAAGTGCCGTCTACGTACAAAGCCCATTTGGCTTCCTCATTTCTGAGGTTGTCAAGGGCGTCCTTAGTTTTAGGTAGCTCAGCAATAAAGTCTACTAAAGCCTGACCTTTTATGACCTGTCTTACTTCATACACGATGTCATATTCACCGAGCTCGATACACTATTTTTGACAGTCAATCGGAATGATCCACCTTTTTCATAACATCCTGAAGAGGTAGGTTACTTTGGACCGTGATAGAATGTCCTTGGAAATGAGGGCCGGAGCCTCCTACTTGCCATGACTAAGGCGTAGATGGCTTTTTGCAGTAAAGGGTACCTGACTTTGGCAACATGCAAGGATTTGCTGACATAGTATACCAACCACTGTTTCCCTCATTCTTCCCTCACCAATACTAAACTAACCACTTTCTTAGTGACTGTGAGGTAGAGGATGAGAAGTTCTCCTTCTTGTGGTTGCCGAAGTGTCAACAAACGGGTTAAGCAGTTTTTAAGTTCATCCCAATCCTTTTGGCAATCTTCGTTCCAAGGATGTTCCTCAGGGCCTAAGTTGCCTTTATTTTTTGCTACTTTGGTAAGCACTTTAAAGAATGATCGGCACCAATCTCCATATCTGTAGATGAATCTGCTAAGTGCAGTAATTCACCTAGTAAGCCTCTACACATCCTTGGTTGCTATAGCCCTCATAGCGGAATGCTCGGTGGGTAAGGTAAGTTCATAAATCCTTAGTTTAAATGCCTTGATTAAAGGTGACTTAGCAAGATCAAGTAAGTTATCTAAAGGATAGATTGTTCCTAGTTTAATTTGGCACCTAAGTGTCACTAGGGGCAAAATGATCATTTTGTACCCCGAGGTGATGAGTTTGGTATTTAAGCTCATAAGTTGATCTTTTGGACGTAAGTGACAAAAAACCAAAGAGTTGTATGAAATTGCCAAGTTTTAAGACACTATTTGAACATGGGGTCTTTTTGACAAAACTAAAGAACTTGAAGGGCTTAAGTGAGAAGTTGGCTATTTAAGCCATTTTTGAACCATTTTCAGCCACTATTCATCTTCTTCATCCTTATGAACCCGTAGTTCTCCTTCTCCTCTTCAATTCCATGGTGAAACTTCGATTTCTTCACCAATTCTTGGTGGTTTTTGGTGCCCTATGAGGTTTATATGCATGAAAGGACTTCCTTTTGCATGGATTTTGTGTGGTGAGCTTGGGATGACGTTTTGAGGTTTACGGAGCTGAGGTACATTTTGTCCAAATGGTTTACTTGAGTTGTTCTTGGTTTCTTGAGCTTCCATGAGATTGGTTCTAGTTAGAATGAGCTTGAATTGATGCCTTATAAGTTGAATTTGCTTGGAACCATAAGAAATGTTAGTGGAGCTTTGCGTTTGAAGCTTGAAGCTTTTGGTGCTTGATTCTTGCTAGTTCGTACGTAATTGAGGTAAGGGATTTATGATTTAAGCATAATTGATGCCATTCCTAGCTTGTTTGCTTGTTAAATTCAAGTAGTTTCGTGCATGGCATTAGTTGGTGGATGGTAATGAACATGTTGGACTAGGGACTTTTCAAGGATTTGTGTGGTGTTTATGGACACCATAGGATTGGTTTGAATGGTGCATTGTGGTCTTTGCAACGTGTACTACACGTATGTGAAGTTTGACTATCCATGCATGTTTGATATGTTTGGAGAGTGTTCAAAGTTCATAGCAGTAAAACTAGAGATTTTCTAGGCATTTTTTAGGTTTGGCGATGCATCACCAATCCCCACAAGTTCCCACGACACGTCCCCAAGACCTTAGAAAATTGGCAGAACGTCGACAACTGTGGCGACGCGTCGCCAAGATAACATTTGACACCCGATTTTGTTTTCAGCATAACTTTTCATTCGGGTGTCCGATTGAGGTGATTCAAGATTCCACGTGAAGCTAAGTGGGAGTAGTATCATCTCCATGTTTTAAAAACACTTAAAATGGCCCATTTTTAAAGTTATTTTAACTCAAAATGGAGGAAAGTTTTAAAGAAAAATATGGCCATAATAAAGCACCATAAATGGGTGCAAGGTTTAGTACCATTAGAAGTCTAGTTAAGAATGTGGATTTGACGCTTCTATGTGGAAACCTTAGTGAACCTAGTTGGGTTTGCAAAGAACCTAGTAAATGAGTCCCACCACGATCATTGCCACTCCACTAGTGTGAACCAAGTATGGTGGATAAGGGAGCACCATGGATGAAGGCTTAGTGCACTTGTTGCCTAGCCAAGTCGTGCCTTGAGGTACAAGTGAAAGCCTAGTGCATCCTTGGTAGGTTAATTGGGTGGAGGCTTAGTACACAAGTGACCTAGTTAAGTCTAAGGAGTTGAGGCACTATGTGGAGGCCTAGTACACCCACTGGATTTCTTACAGCACAGCAAGGAACATCCACCATGTTCACCTGCATAACAATAACTAAGGGAAGGCTACATTATTGTGTCAGTCAGTAAGCTACGGTTTGCTAGGAGCGAAGTTAGTGGCCAGAACTTGCTAGCACGGAGTGACGCCACGTGAGGAAGACTAGGATGAGGAGAGGTCACAAAGGACCTAGTTATATGCACATATATCAGACCCTTAGGCTGCAAGCGTGCATAGCAGGTTTCATATCCTTCTATATGTGGAGTCCTCAGGATTTTCTTGCAGGTACATTGAAGACCCCTTACTGGGAATCTCAGATTCTCACTCCCTTATTTTTTGTTGTGCAGATTTAGGTGTTGTTGAGCCAGCAACCATTGAGGGTTGTTGAGCTAGGCTTGTGAGTAGGTATTAAGTTTACTTGAATCTTCATGATCCTAGTTTATGGGGTACTTGTTGGTTAAGTCATGGTACTAACCACAGTTGTCTTTTTGGCCTACAGAGGCTAGTGAAGCACAAGGGAGGGCTTACGAAGCTTGCCACTGGGAGTTTGCTCTAAGGTGGAAACTTAGTCTCAGGTCTCAGTACAGTCATCCAGTGTATAGTTTTAATGCACAAGTTTGCATCCAATGGTCATGTTGAGTAATGTTACTCTAGAGTCGCTCTTGGGTGCAAGTATAGTCTATTCCTGTTTGGATGCTTGCACACAATTGATTATGTGTAGTTAATTCCACTTAATTGCTTTGAATGCTTTGACAGTTTTGATATTGTTTTATTAAATTATGCCATGGCAACATTTTAAGTATTGTGTTTTCATTTTATTGATTTAGTCAAAGCATAAACTCATGCATAATTGCATAATAGGATTAAATAACTTGAAGCATGAAGGTTTTAACTAGTGCACAAGTAGTCAGTTAGCCAATTGCGACTAGCGTGGGACAAGTTCCCATAGGCTTCCTGGACAGGCCCATGAGGGGTTGTGTCATTGGTAGTTGTACAACTTCAGAATCGCTGTAAAGCCTTAAAATTTTCTAGGTTGGCATCGATACCTCTTTCAAATACCATAAACTTGAGGAATTTGCCAACAATCAACCCAAACACACACTTTTTGGGGTTAAGATGAATTCTGAATTTTTTCAAAGTTGGTGGAATGTTTCCCCTAAGTCTATGATATGACTACTAGGTATTTTACTCTTAACTGTCATATCATTGATGTACACTTCCATATTTCACCCAATTTGGGAGCCGAACACCTTGTTCATCAACCTTTGATATGTGGCTGTTGCGTTTTTAAGACCAAAAGGCATTCCAACGTAATAGTAAATCCCAACTTTAGTAATGAAGGCAGTTTTTTCCTCATCTTTGGGATCTATCCAGACCTGGTGGTATTTGCTAAATGCATTGAGGAAGCTAAGCAGACCATATTCAGCAGTGGAGTCTACTAATTGATCAATTGATGGCAGAGGATACAAGTCCTTTGGATAGGTGTCATTAATATTTCAAAATTTGATGCACATTAGGAGTTTATCGCTCCCTTCCTTTATGGCAACAACAACGTTGCTAAGCCATTCAATGTACTTGACCTCCCTTATTATGCCTACTTCCGTTAGTCGTTGGAATTCAATTTTGATGAAATTGTTCTTATGTGCCGAAAGGCTACATTTTTTCTGTCAAACGGGCTTCACCTCCGATCGTACTTTAAGGCTGTGCTGAATTATACCCAGGTCTACTCTAAGCATATCTTTCAGAGAGTGAGCAAATAGATCTTTGTTCATTAATAAAAAGGATACAAGTTTTTTCTTGTCACCTTTTGCAAGTTTTTTCCCCATTTGGTTACCTTAGCCAGGGGCGAGTTCTACATCCTCTATTTTTATTTTTTCAAGATCACTCATTTCCCTTTCTATTGCATCTTCACCAGTCACGCTCTTCTCTCCCAAAGCCTATGTGTGAACTTTCACCAAATTCTGTCTTGCTTTGATGAACACTTTCCCCACTTCGGCTTGATCAATGAATATTTTTGCATCACCTTCCTTTGCCTCGAACGTGACAGTCAGGTATTTTACATCTAGTCAAATGTGAAGGTTGCCTTATGTCTATCTTCTGAGGATGGAATTAAATGAAGATGGGACATCTATGATGATGAACCTTGTCATAATATAAGGAAAAAGTTCTTCCTTGGTCTAGACTGAGGTACCCTTTAACATCAATGATACATCAATCCATCCAAGGATTGGGATTTCCAAGGGACCAACGCTGAAGGTGGTTGAGGTCACGGGTTTAAGATCACCCTTGAAAATACCCAAGTTCAGCAACAAGTGGAAGAACAGGACATTGGTTGTTATGGCCTTTCTAGTGGGAGGCAAAATTGAGGAAAGTAAAGTGTTTCAAATTAAGTTTAGAACCTTAATTTAAGTTTACATAGCAAGAATAGAGAAGTTTAGCAAAGTTCACTAAGTTTCGAGAAGAATAAAGCACTGAACAAAGTTCAGGTGCAAAATGGTAATTTTGCACCCTAAATGGTCGGGACAAGTCCCGAGTGTTTTAAAATGAATTTTTATAACTTAAATTTCAACCTTAACTCAAACTCAAAGAATAGACAAGAATTTAATCAAGAATCACTAAGTTACAAAGATAGGGGCTTAATTGTATTAAGCTTAATACTTTGATGGCTTGTGTGTTAAGAGAGGGTTTAAGAAGGGGAAAGTGAGTGTGGCTGGCATATTTTCGTGTTCATCCTCTCCACTCTCATTTCTCCATCCAATTCTTCTTGGAATCAAGAAATTCTTGGAGGAGTGCATTTCAAGCTTGAAATCGTGATTTTGAAGCTTCGAAGGGTGTTTTTCCACTTCCCCTATTTTTGAACGAGGTAAGGAATGTGTTCTTGATTGAATTCATGATTGTTAGTTTGTTTGAAGCTTGGGTTTTGGTTAGAGAGTGAGGTTTTGATGATTAGTGCTTTGTTTTTGCATTGGAACTTGTGTAGAACTTTGGTGAGCTTGGTTGAATGAAAAGGGGATTGATTCTTGCTTGTTACTTTGAGTTCAGGTAAGGGAGATATGTTTTTAAGTTCATTTGATGCCATTAGCTTGAGTTTGCTTGAAGAATTAGAGTGGTTTTAGCTATGGCATTAGTTAAAAGTTTTGGTTGAATTGTGGTGGACTAGAGGAATTGGGAGGATTGGATTGATGCTACAAGGCATCATAGTTTAGCTTGTGATAGTTGGTTATGTTCTATGCAACATGTTCCATGTGTGTATGAAATTTGGAGGCATTCCATGCATGTTTGGTATGTGTAGGAATCGTCCAAAGTTCATAGCAGCAAAATGCGCCAATTTCTGCATTTCTACAGATTGGTGACGCATCGCCAATTACAGGTCGACCCCAGTGACGCGTCGCCAATTCAGCGAAATGTCACCGAATGTTACCAACTGTGGCGATGGGTCGCCATAGACAAAATCGGCAAAAATTTCACATTTTGCTAGGTTGATCCAAGTGAGACCTAAGGGGGTTCTTAGTGTGCCTAGGGGTCTAAGGATTCCGGGGGTACGCTGAGACTTCCTAAAGTCCCACAAAATATAAGAGTTTCCTTGAGTTTTGTAGAGTTTTGAGGTTGCTTGTTCAACAAGCAGGGAAACTATGTTGCAAATGAGCATAATTAGCTACCAATAGCTCAGGTGAAAGGTTTAGAACCCTTATCGGCCTAGCCGTGCTGTAGCCACGAGGTTGTAAGGCGAACCTTGTTCATCTAGTCTACATCAAAGAGGTCCCGTGACCTAGTCTACAAAGTTCCACCATAATTCTCCTGCATAACGACTATGGGAAGGCTACATGATTGCATCCAGTAAGCTTCGGCTTGCTAGGAGTGGGTTAGTGATCAGAACTCGCTAGGCACGGAGTGATTCACCATGAAGAGGACTAGTTGAGGAGAGGTCTTATGGCCTAGTTATATATGCATATATCATACCCTTATGCTGTGTGAGCTCGCAGCAAGTTTACATATGTTCATCAAATGTCCAGTCCTAGCAATTTTCTTGCAGGTACACTGGAGATCCCTTACTGAGAATTGTCGAATTCTCACTCCCTAGTTTTGTTATGCAGATACTGAGATTGCTAGGTCGGGTAACCGCTGAGCGCTATCGCAGTAGTAGCTCTTGTACGGGTATTGTACTCATGAGAATCTTGATGATTATAGTATACTTAGTTGGCTTGTTGGTCAAGTAACAGTACTAACTAGTATCTTCCTTTGGCTGCAGAGCCTAGTGGCACTTGGCAAAGGACTTTTGACACTCACCACTGGGATTAGCATCCAAGGTGGGAGTTAAGCCAAAGAGATCTCAGTAGAGGCTTGTATTTATACAGTATTTTTAGTTGCCTCTATAGTCTATGTTATGAGGAGTCCTCGACTCTAGGATTACTCTTGGGTGAGGGCATTAGTCTACTTTATGTATGAATGTGATGGGTTTCGGGAGCCAAACAGCGCAGCGGAATTTAACCGAAACCCTTTAGGATCCAAGTGAAACGGGGTAAACCGGGTGTTAAAAAATTTTCATACCTAATTAACGGTTGAGATCTCTCACTCAACTGTAGAGTCAAATCACAAAACCTGAATAGTTGACGTGCTTAGGCTCTCTATGGTTTCCACACGAGCCTCTCGCAATCACCACGCTTCCACCACGTCCCGGCAGATGCGTTTTTCTTGTGCTCGCAGTGCTAGCTTGCGTCCTCCAAGGAATTGCAAGAGAAGAGTGTGGCTGTCCTTTTTGGAGGCTAGGGCAAGGAGACCTACGAATTTCTCACTTAAAAGTTGTATTCATAGTGAGACTCAACTTCCAGGCCTAATGGGTTTCAAAGCCCTAATGAAATTAGGATTTAATTTCGGGCTTAATAATGGCTTAACTCTTGGGCCCATTATTAATACGAAATTAAAGTGAAACCATAACCCACATAATTAGCCCATGCACTCTAATGATCCAAATAGCTCTATGTGTGCGGCCCAATAGGCTCTTGCCACATTGGCAATGATCATAAATCACATTTATGGTCATAAGCAATGAGCGGTGTCTAGCAACACATCATTGCTACCCAAGTGACAAGATTGTCGATGATTCGACTAAACCTTTATGATCATCACCGATATATGCCATTGTCCTTTTGTCCAAGATATCAAGACTAAGCACGAGACATGGAATGTGTCACTCTCATATAGCTTAATCTTTGGTTTCTTGATTACCGAGTAGACCAACTTAAACTGATGACATTGATATCATATATCAACTCATCCGAGCATGGCCATGCATTTTCTAAGTCTCACTCTATCAAGGGGCCCGAAGATATCACTCCTATTATATAGGAAGGACAGATCCCATCTTGATCGTACAAATCCCTCCGCATGATATGTGACATACCCAATGACCTCCTTCAAGTTCACTCAGTTACGAGCAACAAAGGAAAGTATCAAAGTATGTGACTCACATGTAGGGAACCTTGATGATCTTAGGTTGAAGGACTACATATACCATGATCACTATGAGAATCACTTATGACACTCATATAACGATCCATGTAGTGTTCTCATGGTGGGTCGGTCCAGTACACAAGTTCCCCAACTTGTACCCATATGTAGACTACATATCTCATTAGTCTCCACATGTGCTAGTCGTTACGTATTATTGCAACCCGCTCCATAATAATACTAGACCAGGGACGTTTAAGAATATCATTATTCTAGGGTTACGATTATGTTTGTTAAGTTACGCAGAAACAAAACAACAAACATAATTGCTGGATTAAAGCCTTAATAAAATATCATGAATCAATGTGCAAAAATACAATCATCTCATGATTGGCTTTTGGGCACAACACTAACAGAATGTTCTCACGAGTTGTTATGTGTAGTAAACTCACACAATTGTTGATTTTGTATGCTTTGGCTATTTGTACTTATTTTTGTGTAGAAATTACTTGGCCAAGTTAATGTTTTATGGTTTTAATAAACCAAGTCAAAGCATGAAGAGCATGCATATTGCATATTCTAGGATAATAAACTAGTATCATGGGATTTAATCCGCACACATGCACAACTAGCGAATTGCAATCCACCGTGAGACCAGCTCTCACAGGGCTTCTTGGGCAGTGGCATGGGCGGCGGGGTCAGTGTTTTTGGTATCAGAGCTTAGGACTCATTTCATAGATATTGGAGGCTAAGACTGAGATCTAGATTGGAAAGTCCAAGTGTTAGGAAGTTAGTACTGACCAATATCTGGGGAATGTTGTCTGGCTGTGGTTGCAGGTTACTACGGTTGACACTAGGTCAGGAGCTTCAAGGGAACTTGGGAACCTGGTGAGGGTTCTAGTGACCCCATTGTGGCAAGGCTGGATGAGATATCCAGGGTGTTACAGGGGTTGACACAGACTATGGCCCAAGTTGCACAGGGTATGAACACCCTTATGGCTGAGATGTTCAGAGATTATGGGGACAGAGATGTTGTCCAGGAGGAGAATGACCCACATCAGGATCAGGAAAGGCATGCTGAGCAACAGCAGATGCCTAAGGCTAATGAACATAGAAATCATGTTCATGAGGAGGAAGAGGAACCAGAGGTGATGGAGGCTCCAAGAATGGGAGACACTCCGCATCAGATGAGATTGTTGGAGAAGTTTAAGGCTGTTGATCCACTGAACTTCGATGGGACAGGTGATCCTGATAGAGCAGAGGATTGGTTGTCCAGGATGAATAGACTTTTTACTTGTGGGGGTTATGAGTCAGAGTAGAAGAAGACTCTAGTGCCCTTATTTCTGAGAGGAATAGCTAGTTTATGGTTGTCACACCTCACACAGGCCCTGGCCCATAAGTTCTAGGTTTAACTCCCAAACTCAACCTAATTCTAAGTTCTTCAATTTGGCCAAACAAGCAATGGCAACATTAAGTCTTATTTTCTTAAGGTGAGAAGCCTGGGAGGTGGCGCAGGAGGCTTTTAAAACAAATCCATTAATTACTTGTAGCAGATGTAAGGCCCAATTCCACTAATTTGCAAAACAAGTAAGGTTTTACCAAATTACTTGCATAACAAGCAAGGCAACACTTAATGAAATTTTAAGTGCATAAATGGTGTGCAATCAAGTGTGCTACTTATATGGCAACCAAGAAGCCCACAGTATTTACTTTGATTTTGAAACCACATATTGATATGCATATGTTCTTCTCGGCCAACAAAGAATACACATGGTGGTTCATATTTACATACACAAACATAAGCCCAAAGCCATTCATAAAGGTGCCAAACCTTGGCCCAAAGCATTCAACATATATACATGTCCAAAACCAGCCATAACACATGCACATAACTTGGCCCAAAAGTCCAACAAAACCAACACCAAAGCTAGGTATCTAGGACTACATTTATGTACACAAAATGGTAGTCTACCTAGTATCCAACATGGCTACATGCCATGAACCCATAAGTTTCCCATGCCAAGCTAGTACAACCCATGACCACTAATGGTCAAACAGTACCTTAAGGATCCCATACAAAAGAACACACACTGCAACACCAACCCAATTGCCATATTCATAGTCATAAAGGTAAACACTATGATCAAAGCCAGTGTCCACATATCCATAGCTCTCCTAGACAGGTCCCTCACACTACAAGCCTGTAAACTTAGTCCATAAGTCTTGGCCAACACAATATAAGACTTGTAATGAACCAAAACCAATAAGCCAAGCATACATTGGCACATACCTTGACAATAAAGCAAGCTAGCACTAAACACAAGCACAAAGCAAGCACACACTATTCATGCCGAATGTCTTTTCCTGAAAAGCAAGTAGGATGGGCAGTGAGTATAAAACTCAGTAGAGTTCACTAGCTATACAACTCAAAGCTTAACATCCCATTGGCTCAACATACCTACAAAACAAACACAAAGACAAGGAAAAACCAAACATATACATATACATGATAGGTAACCGAGGCATATAACCACAAAAGCATAAATTAGGTTAGCAAGCACATGGAAATCACCCAAGCACACAATAACACACACACACACACACCACATAATGATCTTGACCAATATACCATACATGAACTCATGTGCACTTTGCACACATAACACCGTCAAACACTCCACTTCCACTTAGAGCTCCAAAATGCCAAGCAAATAGGCCACATTTACTAGCATTTCTAGCACATGTACATTAGTTAATTAGCTAATCAACAAATAAACTGAGTGTAATCTCAATAGCCCATCAAGAAACTAAGGTCATTTGGCAAATTTTAACCATCACTTAGCTACTCTAAACAATTGAATCATGGTAATTCACCAAGCATAATCAAGTGTTAAGTGACCCCTACCTCAAAATGCTTTCGGCCAAGATACCAACTTTCAATGCCCAAGTGTTCTTCACTCAAATAGCCTACCATAACAACAATTAGGCATCAACAACCCTTATTCATGGATCAACTGCCATGTATTCCAAGAAGAACACTAAATTACTATAGCTCATGCTCTCGGCCAAATGCACATTTCCATACGTTAATGTTCCTCAGAAATTTAGCCCAACATATAACCATCTAGGCATCATTAAACCTTGTTCATGCAGCAATTACCATGTAATTCAAGGATAGAACATGAAATTACCTCCACATAAGCATTCAGCCAAGTACCTGTTAGTGTTGTGCCAAAAATCCAATCATGAGATGATTGTATTTTTGCACATTGAGTCATGATATTTTATTAAGGCATTAATCCAACAATTATGTTTGTTGTTTTGTTTCTGCGTAACTTAACAAACATAATTGTAACCCTAGAATAATGATATTCTTAAACATCCCTGGTCTAGTATTATGGTGGAGCGGGTTGCAATAATACATAACGACTAGCATATGTGGAGACTAATATGAGATATGTAGTCTACATATGGGTACAAGTTGCAGAACTTGTGTACTGGACCTACCCACCATGAGAACACTACATGGATCATTATATGAGTGTCATAAGTGATTCTCATAGTGATCATGCTATATGTAGTCCTTCGACCTAAGATCATCAAGGTTCCCTACATGTGAGTCACATACTTTGATACTTTCTTTTGTTGCTCGTAACTGGGTGAACTTGAAGGAGGTCATTGGGTATGTCACATATCATGCGGAGGGATTTGTATGATCAAGATGGGATTTGTCCCTCCTATATAATAGGAGTGAAATCTTCGGGCCCCTTGATAGAGTGAGACTTAGAAAATGCATGGCCATGCTCGGATGAGTTGATATATGATATCAATGTCATCAGTTTAAGTTGGTCTACTCGGTAATCAAGAAACCAAAGATTGGGCTATACGAGAGTGACGCCTTCCATGTCTCGTGCTTAGTCTTGATATTTTGGACAAAGGGACCCCATTTCACTTGGATCTTGGAGGGTTTCGGTTAAATTCCGCTGCGCTGTTTGGCTCCCGAAACCCATCAGTGGTATCAGAGCTACTGGTGAAACCCTGAATCGGGATTAAGTGTTAAATCGCATGATGCTATGTGTTCGGTTGCTTTTCGGCCATGATTAATTGGATTGATTCATGATGCTTGAACCTGGAAATCGTAATGAACGTGTGACATATATGAAGAAATGACACAAATTGGTTAGTGAGATTAACCCGAAATTGAATGGTATGAGATACCTATACGGATTAGGATTCTTGCAATAGTTGCAAAAACCCTATCTTGGTTCGGATTCGGCCTGTTCGGGCACCGAAAGTAAGGTATTTTTGGTGGCTCGAATAGAGGAGTCTCGGGTGCCTACTTTCTAAAAATAGAAGATTTTGGGCTAAGCAATTGTAAGACAATTTTTTGTGCCACGGGACCGCCGTATGCGAAGCGCCACATAAATAAAAACTAGTTAATCAACGCGTGAAAATTGGCATGCATCTTTGTTGAATGTGATTTGACATGATATGCTGATTGGTGTTTGAAGCATGGTGCATGTTTATAGCCCTTGATTGGTTGTACTTGTAAATACGACCTGTGAGTCGTGCCTTTTCTTATCACTCTCATTGTACATTCTCTTCTCACCGTACTCCCCTCGGATGTAACTCGAGGTTTCTATTATTGATGTAATGGTTCATTATGGGATCATCCAAGGTGGTATGTCTAAGGATCATCCAAGGAGGTATGTCCAAGGAGATGACAACAAAAGGGTAGCCAAGAAAGGAAGAGAAGGAGCTTGTGAAGACTCTTTTCTTTTCTTAGGCTTTTATGATATTCTTATTGGCTTGAGAATATTGCATGGTTTGGGTTATAACCATGTCACGTTTACTTTCTTGTACGCATGAGATGCATGTTTTATATTTGTATGTGATGCATGTATAAGACAACCGGAGATAACAAATTGGTGAGATCAAAACGAAAAAAATCCCTCAAACAAATATTAAGTCATAAATGTGATGCCTTCCAAATGTTGGCACTCGTCAAGACTTTGATCAACATTAGGTGGGTTTGCCAAAGCAAAGCACCTATGTTCATCTTGGTAAGGCGCGATGGGATAATAGTGATATCCAAATTGCTAACTTTGGGTCTGACTTAACTAAGTCATCCTAATAGGATTAGGGACTTAGAGGCATAGAGTTGGGCTTAAGCTCATGAGATGAGCTTGGACAAGTGTTGTTCACCCAACTATCCAAGAGTTGCATAAGATGCAATTGGCAAAGAGTTGCCTACCTAAATAGCTGTAACTTGAGAGAAAAGCCAAAGCTGACTCAGGTTGAGATCAAATATGGATCTTGGCCCACTAGAATACCTTAGCGCCGAGGTGTTCCGAAATAATATCGAGGGTTATTATTTTGAGGAAAATGGTGGGAGTATCGTTTAATAAAAGTCCTTACTAAATGAATTAAAATACATGACTCTTACACTGCATATTTACTATTGTAGATAATCATGGCACAAAACACATCGACACTTTCGTTGCGATCGATCCTTGAGAAGGAAAAACTGAATGGGACCAACTTTCTCAAATGGTACCGAAACTTGAGGATAGTCCTCAAACAAGAGAGAAAGGCTTATGTCCTAGAGCAGCCCATTCCGAATGAGCCTGCTGCCACTGCTCCAAGAGCTGAAAGGGATGCTCACAAGAGGCATTCTGATGATGCTTTGGATGTTGCATGCCTCATGCTTATTACCATGGAATCTGAGCTTCAGAAGCAACATGAGAACATGGGGGCGTTCGATATGATCGAACATCTCAAAATGCTTTTCCAAGAGCAAGCTAGGCATGAGAGGTTTGAGACCTCTAAGGCATTGTTTCAGTGCAAGATGTCTGAGGGAAGTCCCGTGGGTCCTCATGTGCTCAAGATGATTGGGTACATTGAGAATCTTGAGAATTTGGGATTTGCTCTTCAGAAAGAGTTGGCTATCGATGTAGTCTTGCAATCGTTGCCTGAAAGCTACAGTCAGTTCATCATGAACTATAACATGAACGACCTTGACAAGTCCCTTCCTGAATTGCTCAACATGTTGAGAACTGCTGAGCAAAACCTTAAGAAGGCTAAGCCCATTTTGATGGTTCAAAAGGGCAAGGGAAAGGGAAAAGCCAACAAGAAGAAGGATAAAGCTAATGGAAAGTCCAATGCTAATTCTTCTTCAGCTGCACTGAAACCAAAGGGTGGTGTGGCAAAGGAAGGGGAGTGCTTCCATTGTAAGCAACCTGGACACTGGAAGCGCAATTGCAAGCTCTATCTTGAAGAACTTGCTAAGGAAAAGGGAAGTAAGACTTCCACTTCAGGTATTTTTGTTATAGAGGCTAACTTTTCTACTTCCTCATCTTGGGTATTGGATACTGGATGTGGATCTCACATTTGTGCAAATGTGCAGGATCTAAGTAGAAGTAGAAGATTGGCCCGAGGTGAAGTGGACCTACGTGTTGGAAATGGAGCAAGGGTTGCTGCTTTAGCCGTAGGGACTTATGTTCTCACTTTACCTAGTGGATTAGTTTTAGAATTAGACAACTGCTACTTTGTGCCTACTATTAGTAGAAATTTGATTTCTGTTTCTTGTTTGGACAAGAAAGGTTTTTCATTTATAATAAAGGACAAATGTTGTTCTATTTATTTGAATGAAATCTTTTATGGTAGTGCTCAACTTAGCAATGGGTTGTATGTTCTAGACCTCGAAGATCCAATCTATAATGTGAATACCAAGAAGGTCAGATTAAATGATTCGAACCCGACCTATCTCTGGCACTGTCGCTTGGGCCATATAAATGAGACCCGCATATCCAAGCTCCATAAGGATGGACTCTTGGACTCATTTGATTTTGAATCATATGAGACATGTGAGTCATGTTTGTTGGGCAAGATGACCAAAGCCCCATTCACAGGGCAAAGTGAAAGGGCTAATGACTTACTAGGACTCATACATAGTGATGTATGTGGCCCTATGTCTACACAAGCTAGAGGAGGTTTCCAATACTTCATTACTTTCACTGATGACTTTAGCAGATATGGCTATGTGTATCTTATGAGACACAAGTCAGAATCCTTTGAAAAGTTCAAAGAATTCAAGAATGAAGTAGAGAATCAACTCGGGAAGAGTATCAAAGTACTTCAATCAGATCGAGGTGGAGAGTACTTGGATCGAGAATTCCTTGACTATCTGAAGGAGTGTGGTATAGTATCACAACTCACTCCACCAGGTACACCTCAATGGAATGGTGTATCTGAAAGGAGAAATCGAACTCTGTTAGACATGGTTCGCTCTATGATGAGTCAAGCTGACCTTCCAAACTCCTTTTGGGGACATGCTCTAGAGACAGCCGCTTTTACACTAAACCGAGTTCCATCTAAATCGGTTCAAAAGACACCATATGAGATATGGAGTGGGAGGCGTCCCAATTTGTCTTTTATGAAGATTTGGGGCTATGACGCTTATGTGAAATGTCAATCCTCTGACAAACTAGGGCCCAAATCTCAAAAATGGCTTTTTATTGGGTATCCCAAAGAAACAAAGGGTTACTATTTCTACAATCCTTCTGAGAAAAAAGTGTGATGCCTAGCAGCATCTTCGTCGGGTGACATTATGACTTCGGGAGGGAGTTCCTGAAGGGAAGAACATATGGAGCAAAGGTTTCCCAGAGAAGCATGCCTGAAATGCTCAGAAAAAAGGGTTAGGAGGTCCCCGGAGTATTTTTCCGAGGAGGAGCCTACGACGCCCAAGTCAGTGCTCTGAGGGGAGATAGAGGAGCACTAAGGAATTAGAAGGGCATGCCTTGTTGTCATGTCTGCAAGAGCCATGGGCGATAGATCCCCCTGCTAGGTCATGTTTCCCAGTATTTATAGAAGTGCCATAGCCCGTTCAGATCATGACACGTGTTCGGTCGGATGCTTTCCTGTACCTTCGGGCATAGGGGACAAGTAGCCGTTTATAGGCCCCTTGAGTCTTGGACTGAGGATAGGTTGTGACAAGACTCGAACGGCGTCGGCGCGTCAGACCGCCGTTTTGAGGCGGTGTGTAGCGCATGTGGGTGACATGTCAGAGGCTCCTTAATTACTAATGGCATACTCCAGAGGTCCTCTGGGCGAGGCCGTCATTTGGTACGAATGCCCTTCTTCGGGAATTATGCCCATAGTTTGGGGATTTCCCTGGTTCGGGGGTTTCACCTTCGGGGAAAGTCTCTCCTGCTCGCAATAACTGGTTCTTTATCCCCAAAGACGATCCATTTGGTCCCCAGGGGGAGCCTGTAACATCTTTGAAATTCCTGACGTTCTTGCCAAAGTCCTGAGTTCGAGGCGCTTGACTTCGCCTCTTCCGAGCTCAGTGCTAGCGCTTCCTTCGGATG